>DWQK01002863.1:0-12403 GCA_018231225.1 Noctuana stator | reverse complement strand
TAAACGCAAAAGTTTATATGGATGAATATTTGTTATTCTTTCACATAAAAACTACTGAATGGATTTTAATGAAACTTTTCAATAATATAGCTTATACATCAGAACATAATACATAGGCTATTGTGTGAATTGCTCAAAATACTAATCCTGCGCAGACGAAGTCGCGGGCACCAGCTAGTTATAATAATATTCCAATTATTTCAGTGTTCAAGCGAACAAGCCCAATGCTCCAAGTTGCCCACCACCGCCGCCTCCGCCTCCACCTCCACCTCCGCCTCCGCCTCTGCCACCGCCGATCTCGAAACCAGTGACGCGTTCAAACACGCTGCCCCGATGCGGCTCCGCACCACCCAGGATCGCCGGTCCGAGACTCACGATCACCCCACAGGATATCGCTAACGTGAAACTGAGAAAGGCTAAGGTAAGATTAAAGGTCCTTATTTGCTTCTTTTCCTCACAATAAACACTATTACACGGATTAGATATTAGAAGTAGAGTAGATACCTACCTGCCTATATTAGGTTAGCTGGGTAGGTGAGAACATTATGAAGAACTCTTAGGTAGATGTTCCTTCACTGAAGAGCTAGTGATAATGTTAAAATTTTTATTACAATAAATGATGATAAAAATGCTTTAACACAAAACATTTCAAATATCATATTATGTTGATGTGTACAATATTAAAAGATTTTCACATGTCATGTAAAAAGCACGAAATTGGTGTGAAGTATTTCTGGATAGCATTTTACATGCCATTAATATTTTAAAATTTCAGGACAATCCTCTAAGGTCGAAGCCTCCACCAAAAGACAATCCTCAACCATTGGTCACACAACATCTGCTGGAAGCGACGCGTGCTAAGCTTGGCAAGGCACGCCCAGTTGCTGCCTCCACGCCTAAGCAACAGTTGACAGAATTAGAAAAGTAATAGATTTTACATTCTTTGTAATCTATGTAACGGTTTTCTGCGAACCTACTATGCGAACATATCATCCATCCATCAGCCTTTCGAGGTCCACTGCTGGACATAGGCCTCCCCTAAGTGTCGCTACTCCATCCGGTCCTGTTTCTTGTTACTAAAATATATAACGACTAACTAAATAGTAAATTTGCGTTTCCTTCAGTCCTCCTGTTCTGGTCTGGAAGGCCATCTATTACTAACCATACTAACTCTCAGTAAAGTCTTCCTTAAATGTTGAGAAGCTTTACTATCATTATTTCCTGGATGATTGCTGCCAGAAATATTGAGGGCTATATAATTTACAAGGAGATATAGATAGTAAATTGAATAGGCATTTTGTATGCTACCAAAGGTAATCTTGGGGCGCACCTTGTTTTCTAACAGGTATTTAAGGTGGTAGCCAAATGCTATCTTATCAAATAAATAAAGTAACCTGTTTAAACTTTTATAGGTGCCTACCGCAAGAATCATCAGTGACATCGCTATACAGGCGGCGGGTGGCGCGCGGTTCTTTCCGCAGCGCAGAAGAGCTTCGCGCGCGACCCTATCCGGCCGCCGCCGCGCGGTGCGTTCACTCGCCGCGCTCACCGCGTTCTCCGCGCTCTAACTCTCTCTCGAGAGTTACTGCCGTCACTCCTCTTAAATTTCCTCTTTTATGTACTAATAAGGATTAATGTCGCGTGGTCATCTTTAAATACGCCTTTTCGTGTAGGTACGTAGATGTTTAATGGTGTATATTTGTATTTTTGCAAAGTAGAAACTATTAGGCGCTGTACGCGATCAGGTTTTGGATAGAGAAGTGTGAATATCAATGAATCAATGTACAAGCTCAAGTAGACAGGACGCCAGTGCTATATGAGGTTAAAATATTTAGGTATGGGTTCGGGGATCATTTACTTACTACTAGGTGACCTTTATGGTCGTTTGCAACTAAGTAGGTACTTCTTTATCATGATGAAGTTGTTTATATTAATACGTTTTAAAGCGTTTTTTGTAGTTCTTTTGTGTGATATGCATATTGAAAATTACGTTGTATTTTATTGACATCTTAGGGACATACTGTTACAGTAGTTGAAAAAGCTTTCTTTATATAAATTGTTACTATTTTGAACTTTTTGAATTTGCATGAATGTCAAATTATGTAATTGCATTAAATTATTTCTATACAGAATTGTTTTTTATTCTGACTTCAGTTTATGTACTTACTAATCGTTATAGAAGTGGAATCATACTTGGCAGTCAATTTAATTTGATACATTAATCATTGCGCTCTAGTGTAGAGTGGGTTTTAAATGAGGCTGCCTGTGCCTGCCTAACCTACGTTGAAAAGTAAGGGTTTATCCGAAATGTTAAAAATAACGGATGTTTAAGCGTCGCAAAAGCTCTCGTGCGACGTCGCGAACAAGTATCCTTTAGTGGTCTGTGGTCGTGAAACAAAAATCTGTGTCAAACGTCAATGTCTTTGATTGTCAAATTTCATGTTATTGTCATCACGGATATCAAAATCAAAAGTATCAAATCTAAACATTGATGGAACAACGAAATTTAAAAAATTCAGCGGCCCTTTAAAAACTAAAATAAGCAATTTTGTTTTTCAAAATTAGAATTGATTTAATTTATATATTGGTACAACATGAACATGGCTTTATATAAAATATATCGTCGTTAACCACTTAAGGAACACAGTTTCAACAACACAACTCAAGAATAAAATACCTACTTTGTGTAACAGTGAAGATAATCACCATGGATTTTAGTTCTCTTAATCCGGTTACATCTAATGCATTAAATCTCGCTGCAAGACATAATAACGTGAAAGCTGTGGCCCGACTTCTTAAGAAAATGAATCCAAGCTGTATTGACAACAGAGGGTGGACATGCTTGCATGAAGCCGCCGCGAACGATAGTTACGAAAGCCTGCAGTTGATATTGAAACACCCAGATTGTAGGCCACTGGCTGAGTCTCATGAGGGCCATACAGCACTTTACCTTGCTTGCCGTTTTGCGAAATCCTTACGAACTATTGAAGCTTTGCTACAAACTATTCCAGATATTGTAAACTATGGTAGCACAGAACAAGTTACTCCACTGCATATTGCGAGTGGACAAGGAAGAATAGATTGTGTGTCCTTGCTTATACAGTATGGTGCCATATTAGATGTTCAGGACTTTGACCATGACACACCCCTGCATGATGCAGCAGGATGTCCTCAACCAGAGGCAGTTAACTTTCTGTTGCATGCTGGAGCAGATCCAGAAATAAGAAATGAATCTAACTACACACCATTACACTTAGCTTGCTTCAAGGGATGCTATCAAACTGTTAAATATTTAGTTCCTTTCCTCACAGACCTTAATGTAGTTACATGTAATGGGGACACTGCCTTACATTTGGCAACTATAAGTGGCAGCGAAGATATTGTAAAATATTTACTTATATATGGAGCTGATCCCAATGTGAAGAATGGAAATGGCGACGTAGCATTAACAACTGCGGTTACAATGGGCAATACTAAAATGTTCAAAATCCTTATCGAGGTCTCTGATATTAATGATATAAACAAAGGAATTATTCAATTGTCATGTACACCTAATTATTTCAATTATGAAATAATAGGATTGCTATTGACACACTTAGGCCCAGACTTCTTTGTATACTATGAACCGTTCCTTAGAGGATTAGACAAAATTGGTGATTATGACCTTGATTATTTAACACATGCTCCGCTCAATACATATTTCTATATATGTGAATATGTGTATGAATTTTCACCTGATAAATTCAAGGAATTTTTTTATTTATTTCTTATGAATGGTCCCTCTGTTAATGCCTCATTCGTGGAAGAATGCCCTCCATTAGTTTCCATACATTTACGAACACATGATCATTGCTTTGATGAAGTAAGTATTTAAACATTAGATATTCTAAGACAGGGTTTCTCAAAATGAGGTACACATTCCTCTGGGGTAGGCGCCTGATTCATAGCTAAGCTTTTTGTATAATCTATACTAATAATATAAAGCGGAAAAGTTTGTTTGTTTGAACGCACTAATCTCAGGGACTATTGGATCAATTTAAAAAATTCTTTTAGTGTAAGATAGTCCATTTATCGAAGAAGTCTATATGATATCTAGCTTCACTATTCTTATATAGCTTTGCTATTCTTAATGCAGGTGAAACCGTGGTGCACAGCTAGTTTTTTTATGAAATGACTATTAATATTCAGTATTTTATTAAAGGGGTTCGCTGTGTTCTTGAAAGTCTTATAGGGGTATGTGGATCAATAAGTTTGAAAAACCCTGCTCTAAGATGTTTGTTTTAAGTTCTAAAAACTAATAAACTTGTTACAGGTGTTTAAAATACTTATGCAGCATGGTTGCAATGTAGATTATTGCAGTACTAAGGCCAGTGTGAGTAAAGCTGATTGCATACCGGATGCCTTTCTTGTATCCCTACAAAGTGATCCGAGCACTATGCCCATTATGTTGCAATACAGTCTGCAATGTGAACCTGAACATCTATTGAAATTTGCTTATGAAAATAATATTATAAATAGAATACAACCAAAGGTAACTCTTGTCAGACTTATAATGAAATTATTGTACACTGTACAAGTACAATGTAGTTAGTTCATTTTAAATCCGGAATCTACTTCAAGTTTAATATTATTTAACCATAAAATAAATTATACTCTTATTTTTTTCAGGTACAAGAAACGTTATTGTCCATGACAGGGTTAGAGAATCCAAACATCTCAGCAGAATCACTTCAGAACACTGTTTTTCCTTTAAAGCATTTAACTCGATTAAAAATCAGAAGTGCACTTAGGAGAAAGAAAGGTATTGAAAAGTCAACTAGATATTTTTATAAAACTTTAGACAATATTAACATCCCACAGCTATTGAAGAAATACTTACGCTATCAATAGATATTGATTGTGGCTTTGGTTATGGCTTTGTGCAAGTGTACTGTTCTTAGAAACACATGGTATGACTGCCATTAAAATGTCGAACATAATTACAAAAATATAAAATACGAAAAGGCATCTCAACCTGAATTCACGATATTAGCGTGCAGGCATTTTTTGGCAGTAAGATTTCTGATATTCTTATACATAGAAGAAAAGATAATTTTTGAAACAAAAAACATGTTAGGGACATATAGAAATGGGTGCATTTATTAATTAAGTCCTATTTTAGCACAATTATGCGTTATCGTAATAATTCCATATTTATCATTTAATTTGCATTTAAAAGGTACAATTAAAATAAAACAAAAAGTGATATTTAAGGTAGAGCTTTTATAAGTTTATATTTTGTACATATTTTTTTCTTAAATTATACTATATATATTAATATACACTATACATTGTAGAAACATAATCAATAATATGTAAATATTGTAAATTGTATATTTTGTTTCTCTCTTTATTTGAAGTTGGCACCATGAGACATGTGTTCTTCAATTTCGGCCACTCTGTAAAACAGATTATTGATATTATTAAAATAAATAATTAATTAATCAGTAATTTCTTATTCATTTAAACCTTATGTAATTTATTGCTCATTATCTAAAGCACAATAAAGCAAGGTATGGATACTTTACTGTTTATGATGTGATTATAAAATCAAATAAGTCATTTAATGAACACAATATAATAACTTTTAAACAAGTATTTACTTCATACAATGTTGTGTTTCTTTTTTATTTTAATTTTCTTAACCATAAGTAATAAGAAATCAAGCAAAATGGTTATTATTAACCAGATATAGTACCACCATAAATCAGTTATATGGAATAGTTTTATAGCTTAATATTGCATTGCATTAATAAATTAAAAGGGTATTATGAATACAAAGCATAAATTCAAATAAAAATTACAAATTTTATTATAGAAATTTATATCTGCAGGGTGGTACAAATTCGCACTGCGTTTAGTGTTGCTGCTGTTAGTAAGTTACCTTAAGTTACCATAATAATGTTTATTGCATAGATGTCACACTTACGTTCTTGGTACGAATGTCAAATTCTCAACGCCAGTCTCTGTTATCAGTACATCATCCTCAATGCGGACTCCGCCGAATCCACGATACTTATTCACCATCTCCCAGTTAAAGAATCGAGATTGGTCTGGGTTGTTTTGTGCTCCGGCCAGTAACTAGAAAAATAGTATTGATTCATTTCAACAGCGAACTGTTACCAATACCACTGTCAATGTTGCAACTTCGCACAAGTCTTCACTCAAATATGATAAAAGGATTAGGTCATTGGTTGACACAAGCCACGTGCAGGTTTAACGCTGGTGCATAATTAAACATTGAAGTAGGACTGGATCAATAGAAAACAGTTGTTAAACCTGGTGGGAGATCAGATAAACATCTCACGTAAACACAGATTAGTCACTAGCCCCTCCACTAATCCAAATTGGAGCAGGGTGGTGCGGGTATACTCCAGGCTTGCCCTGGTAGTGGGTAGAGATGGGTGGGCAGTACTAGTGGGTTTAATGCAAGCTCACCCTGGGTATAAAGTAGCAGCCAGGCTCTACGGTGAGCAGCATGCCGGCCTGCAGCGGGCGGGCGGTGCGCAGGCGGGCGAGCGGGCCGGACGGGCGCGGGGGGCAGTGCGGCAGGTACCCGCCCACGTCGTGCACGTCCAGCCCGAGCAGGTGGCCCAGACCGTGCGGTTGCAGGATACCGTTAACGCCATGCTGGAATAATGGAGACATAATATGGTTCTTTATGACCGTTGGTCTTGGAGAAATATTTAACAATAAGGGGTAGCTAGATCAAATTGGTCACAGTGGCTGTTGGGTGAGAACCCATTGCAGTCCACATAATGATAATAAAAATTCTGGAACAAAACAAGTCAGTACAATTATATTATTATACATAATTATATAGTACATTTTAGCGTTAATAGATAATTATGTAAGGGTTTTGGTGAGTTTATTTCTTTGTAATTTTTATACCTTAATCATCTCTTCGACATCTCCTTTAAGCAAACCACCCTTCTTTAAGTGCTCCAGCATAGCTCGGTTTGCCACTAAGTGCATCTCAGTCCACATGACGCCTGGTTTGGCTTCTCTGTATGAAGAAAAATCACATTTTGTTGATACTGCAGAAATGAATAAATACATATTTAAATAAGTCAGCAACGACTGCAAGTGTCTTTTCAAAGCAAGAAAGGGACAAATACAGCTCAGACCGATACCGATAAATAACAATCACTAGATAAAATTGACCGAATGAATGAATTGATAGAATTGAATGAAAGCTCTAATCATTCGTTAATAAATTGTGCGCGATGTGGCAAAATAGCATGCTTGCTTTCATACTATTATTATCTACTTGTATAAGTACATAACTTATATCAACATCTGTGGGATTGGTAATATAGGTTTCACCTTATGACGGCATCACGAGCGGCCAACACGGCTTCGTATATCAGTTTCTGGTCGCCAGTAAACTTGCCGTTAGCCGGGAACGAGCAAGTGATGTCGGCCGCGTAGCCTGCGTAGTTACCGCCCATGTCAAACAGGCTGAAATCAATTTAATTTTATAAGAATTTTTTTGACACGGGCAACACCAAAGGAGTCGATGCATCGACGCACTGACTTCAAATGAAGCTCAAGTTGAAGTTGGGGCAGGGCGTGTTGTCAATGTGTCGTGGGAAGAGGAGCGTCAGAAACGGACTACAACCTTTGTGTTAAAAGGAAAAACATGAAAGGGCTTTTTATATTATTGACTCCTGACGGAACAGGCAGGAACGTAAAAGATATAAACAATTATACTTAGTACTACCATGGACACACAAAGACAATCACACAAACACCCAGAACGCGACTTTCTGCCCGCTGAGAATCGAACCCAGGACCCTTCGATTGGCTGACCAGCATGGTAACCTTTACACCACACAAGTCGACGATATATACTCGTAAGACCGCCTAATGTACCGTGTCCAACCTAAATATTGTACCTCCAATAAAGATAATTTTTTGTTGACGACTACATTGAAAGGAGTTGGTACTGACCACATATCACCATCCTCGACCATTTTAGTGTTAGGTGCCCCGGCGTGTCCGTAATGCAGCGTGGCGGCGTTGTCGCCCGAGCCGCATATACACGTGTAGGACACATGTCTGCACCCTCCGATGCGATAGCAGTGGTCCAGAAACACTGATTCGCATTGGTACTCCTTGAGACCAGGTTTGGCGTATAACATCACCTGTCGGTACAATTAATCAGTTCACTTAATTCTAGCTACATTTACAATTTTTGCAACACTAGCCTGTGTCCGCCATGACTTCCAAATCGGGACAAAGGTGAAAAGAGAAATAAAAATGGGATCCTGGAAGAACTAAAAAAAATGGAAGAAAAAAGTAACCTATATTCACCCACCTGTTAGGTGTACCTATATACCCAAGATACCCTCAAGTATCTCTATATGAAATTTCATCACAATTGGGTCAGCGGTTTGGCCATGATGACGTCACACAGACAGTTACTTTCGGATTTATAATAGAATGGATAGTTACGCACGGATGTAATGCAATTCTGTGTTATTATTTATGTTTACATAAATAGTTACTTACCTGTTTGTGGGCATCGGACGAAACTTTGCAAACATATCGCATCACTTCAATTTCCTCTGGCGTCTTTATGACACGGCTGAAACATATTAATAAATAACTACCTAGGTAGGCTCTAGATATTATGTAGGAACTGGACAACACACAATGCAACAATAGGTACTTATTATCGGCAATATTGTTACTATGCAAAATAAAAACAATTTAACGATTATGTTTAATGATAAGATTATAGAAAGAAAGGCTTTAAGATAACAATAATATCAAATAAGATGGCAATTATTTATATCTCAAAACTTTAATGATACTGATACTTACAGTTCAGCAATAATGGGA
Organism: Noctuana stator; assembly: GCA_018231225.1. Taxonomy (NCBI): domain Eukaryota; kingdom Metazoa; phylum Arthropoda; class Insecta; order Lepidoptera; family Hesperiidae; genus Noctuana; species Noctuana stator. The sequence continues at coordinate 3,517 of DWQK01002863.1, read as the reverse complement.
AATAATATCTCATTGTCAACTACAAATCTGAAAAAAGATGTTTCACATTATTTTTCATCACCAATTTGTTTTAGGTCTTCGCCGGCGCTTTAAGGTTTGATAGGTATTTTTTTTACTTTCTTACTTCATTATTTTCAGTTAATTTATTTTTAATTTTATATTTAATTTTTGCAATATTTAGTTTTCTTTTTAAATGCACTAGAATAGGACCAATCTTTTGATATGTTTTTCCTTTGACATCATACCATACCCGTATCTCATATCAATGAGCCAGCTAGTCAATTACACATTTGTGTGCATAAAACTATTGATGAAACTTGCACCTTTCCATGAGTTGAAGTAAAAGTAAGCCAATAAAGAATGGTCACAATCCCATTAATATAAAAACCTACATGATATTAAGTAATCAAAATTACACACCGATAATATCATGTAGCGCATTATTTTTACACACTTACATGTCGAATTGATAAACTCGTTTTTTAAGTTAGTTAATAATTAAATGAAATGTTATTAGAAAATCGAGATGAGACTCACTCATCAATTCCTTCAAAAACTGCCTCTTTGGCATTCAAACCACTATCAGTATTGGGTCCACTCTGAAAAAATAATAAATAAATTATATAAATTTTAAGAAGTTAAAATCTTAGTGATAGTTTTGATTATGCATAACAAGGACTTACAATCATTTAACATTACCCAATCAAACAGTAATATGCGAAAAGTACACATTAATTATATTTTTAAGACTTTTACATTTTTCCAAAAAAATTTTTAATACGTAACTCTCTCTAAAGTAGACAACAGAATGGATAGGTATTTAAGCGGTACTTACAAGAGTTAGAAGACTTTTCGGTTTCAAACTTTTAAGGACATCTCTGATCTGAAAAATAATAAATAATTTTAATTGATTAGTAGTTTAGTAGCCTTCATTATAATTTGATTACAAATTATTTATCTATATCAATGTTTTTCACCTTTATCTAGCCACTGATATTCCGATAAAACACATAATGATTATTGATATAATGAATATGTAACATAATAATGTATGTAGGGTTGTAGGGGGTCTACACTTTAAACTAGAGAACAGAACCTCTAAATTCATCATTTAAATTTCTACCCACCAGAATCGAACTCACAACCCTTCAAGTGGCAGACCCACATGGTAACCACCAAATATTAAATACTAATTTATAGTTAATTTAGTCAAATATTAAATACTAATTTATAGTTACTTTAGTATTAATAATACCAACCTTGTCAACATAGTGAACTTCATCAACAGCATAGATATTCTTAAACTCCTGGCAAGCCAGTAGCTTGCCCATCCACACTTCATATTCTTCTGGTAAACGTGGCACAAATAGATGAGACTTGCCTGTGCTCACATCCAAGGCAAAGTAGCACCCTGGCTCCCGAACTCCACAGACCCATGTGAAATAGGCTTCCTAAATATTTAAGAGCAAAATATAAAAAAAGGGCTTATCTCTTTGATATCTATCATAAAAATTTTAGTGACATTTTCAAGAATTTACCACTGGGTGGTGTATCTTAATAGCGATATGAAATGTGAGTTTCTAAAACATATGGTTACGGAAACCTAAATCCTTGATTTCTTAAGTTGAGATTTGTAGCAAAAATTTAAACTTGTTTTGCTGTTTGGAAACTGGCAGTTTTCAAGTTTGCCTTTTAGATATATTATGAAAATTTGCTGGAAATGAAAATACCTACATAAGGTACCAAATTGCAAGATATACAATAATAGACAAATTCACACAATGTAAGTGCACATTATAGCATTTCTAGTACTTATGAATTATAGTCTCTAAAATTTAATAAAATAAAATAAAAACATATTTAATGTAATTTAATAAATAGTTGTACAAAAAGTACGTACTTGTCTAAAAACATATTGCACGTCTGTATCATAGTGGCTGATGTCTTCACCGCCTTGTAGTACGACAATCTGCCCACTTTTCAACTTCTCAGCCAATCTTTGTCTGTTTTTAGCAAACAATGACAAAGGAACTTCTAATGTTCCTGGACCCATAGACCATGTTGCCGCCATAGTTCGTACCTTCTCGAACAGCTTGTAAGTTATTACTGATAATCTCTGGCTCTGGTACTAAATGATCGGATTATATTTGATAACACACTTATCGAATCAAGTTGTTTCGAAAATCGATTGCGCACTGCAGTCCTTATGGATACAAGTGATGTACTATCATAATATAATCTGTATAACTGTGTAATGTTGTTATTTCTATGATTCAGAGTAGGTAAATATTTAATTATTTACTATTTATTGTAGTTAAAAATTATACGACACAACACATCTGTTTACAAAATAATGTATTATTAACGTCAAAATTGACATTTGACATTGTCAAATTCATTAATCAGCTGATTTCAAACGATTGTCGTAACATGATTAATTAATTGTTTTAGTTTTCTTTTATAATTGATTTATAAGTCTATTCTTTTCTCAAATCTCAAAACAATCTTTTGTTCATTAACATAAGTATAATTATTAACGTTAATACCGATTGCTATTATTGATCCGCAATTTTAACTACTCGATACTAGATGGCGTTGACAGAAATTCAGGCATGTAATATTTTTTTTCTGGTTTTCTTTTAAAGAAATGTTATTTAGGTCCTGTAGCTGTACTCTACTGACTTAATACCGATATCTTTCATTTGTTTTGTTTTTTATTGTATATTGGTCTAATTGTGGATTTGTAAGTAAATGAATAATTTATTTTCTGACTGCACTATGAGTATCTATAGATTCTGACTTTATTTGATTATATTTTCTACGCATTATTCTGTAGTTTGGGAGCAACTATATTGTAATCAATAAAAAATATGTATGCGTAATGGGTATATAATATATTTCACTATTTTTTCTTTTTTGTGGATTTTGATGTTCGAACTTAACACCGTGGTTTTTTTTGTGGAAAATTCATATCAACAAACAATTTTAAATTAAATAAGAACATAGTGTAAGTACCAGGGTATCAGTGCTAAAGTATCAGTCACCTAGGTACTAACCTATAATAAAATTAATGCAACATCTTCCACGCAAAGATTTTCTTGCAATAATTTTATTACCTACATGTATAAAATGGGTATAACAATAAACCAGTACTTTTCATTGAAATTCATTCCATTTATTTGATAATCCTTAATTATTATCTAAATCACAAGATCGACGATAAATTAAACTATCTAAAAATCACAAAATGCACTAAAACATGCACACATGTAATATTACATTGATTTTTATACCCCATTTGGTACAATGATGTACTAAAGAGAAAGATAGGTATATTATTAATTTAAATATTGCCTACAAATTGCCTAGTAAATAACAGGTACAAACGACCACAACAAACAGTGTGACGTTGCACTTCTGCCATTATCGCATTGTGCGATACATTTTCCCTTACATACTCAACATGCGAGGAAGTAACTGTACTTAAAGTAGATCATTACTGTTGTGTTTACAATAA
>DWQK01002862.1:0-12403 GCA_018231225.1 Noctuana stator | reverse complement strand
TGGAGTACGACGAATTTGAATTACGACAAATCTGGATTACCGTTTCCAATTCAAAACACGACGAATATGGAACAAACGATTTTAAATACTTTAATTGGGGCCCGAATTTATTTATTGCCTTTGGTTACCTAGCTACGCCTCTGGGTCCTTGCATGTTTTGATTTATTATAAGTAATTCGGTGACCACTTTACACCACACGCTTCTTAGTTAGTTTTCGTCGAATTCATCGTAAGACAACGAGGCGGCGGTGGTTTTTGTACGGAACGGGCGAGACCAAAAAGTAGCATTAAGCTAAGAAACAGGGTCGGCGCATTTATTTTCCAATGCTAGGCTACAATATATAGTTGCAAAACGTTCGCTAAACTAAAGTGCGATGTTTTACCAAGGTAACAGAGTGCGTGTGACGTCAAATCGACGATCCGCGTGGTGTAGTAGTTACCACGTCAGTCCACCATTTGAAGGGTCCTGTGTGCGATCCTCGGCAGTGCAGAAATTTAAATGATGAATTTAGATTTCTGTTCCCGGTCTGGGTGTTTGTGTCCATGGCATGGCACCCACGACACGGAATCCTAGTGTGGGGCGGTGACTGTGAAGCGTTATTTTATAACGAGGCTACTGAAGTGTTGTTTACAATTTTTTTGTTACTACATGACGACTACCTTTGTAACCTTTGTACCAGGAATTTATACAAAGTTGGTTCGACAAGTTAAAGAAATATTAACTGTAGGTACCAGCGTATTTCCTTAAATGTTCAATAGTTTGTCTATTTGTATCTGATAGTAGAAAGTACCTGAGGATTTTCTAATATTCACTCGCTGACATTTCGAGTCTGAAGACCTTTAAACTGTTGGTGACACAACATGTCTCTATGTAACAAGAAAGATCATGATAAGAACTAGGGTTTACAAGTAGGTATTACCTATCCACAATGATAAATGTCCTGCGTGAAGTATCGTATGTACCTATCTTTTATTTTATAAATAAACTAAGGGCCGATTTTTCATGATTAAGTAGTTCAACTAAAACTTAGGTATATTAATTAAGTTAACTCTGTCAAATTGACTTGAGTTTCCGAAACGTAGCATGCAAACAAAACTATGATATATAGGTACATTATCAATAATCTCAACTCCTCATTTCTACCAATTTTTTTTTAATTTATAAGAAAAAGATACCAATTGGCACCACTCTCGAGCCACCAATCTTGACTTTCTACTCGTAACATAATTGTTTGGAAAGAGACTTTATGTCCAGAAATGTGGAAAATATGTATGTAACATATCATATAACCTACGTATACGTGGTAAAATACGAACGTATAGTTACTATATCTAGACTAGTGATCCAGTAATAACTTTTCTAAACTTTTAAATAACTCAATCTCAATAAGCGAACGTTTAGCAATAAGCAAAAGTAAATCTGCAAGGCCGTCCAAGGCAGGCGGCCGCGCGGCCGCGGCGCACGTGGGAACGCGCTCTCTCGCCGAATCATTTAGATCGAATATTGTAACACCTAACCAACACCACCTTACAATTTCTGCGCACCTGGTACCTTTGCTGGTGTTAATCCTTACGTTATTAAAAAAATACCTTATTTTAAAACGTATTCAATGCATTAAGTTAAGTCTCTAAAGAGATTAAATTAATTAACTGGTTAACAAAGTAGGTAAAAACTAATTGTAAGATTTTTTCTTTGGCCCTTTCATATTTTATTATTTTTTTGAACTTCATGCGCCAAAGCGAGAAATTAAAAGGCATCTTAAGCCAACTTCGACTAATAAAAATGAAATCGCAATCATTATTGTAATTAACTTAACTGAAATTAGGAGCTCTTAAAAATGGCATGCTTAAGTTTGCAAGAGTTTTAGCACATAGACTTACAGCTTACAGCGTAATAAGATTAGATTTTGTTTCAACTGTTACGATACTGTATCCATAAAGGACGAAAAAACGGTATGAAGACTTTAATGAGCTAAAGATAGCAAATATTGGCAGATAGGTACTTACCTAATGTACTAGACCCAACTATTTAACTTATATACGAGTATTAGAACCATTTAAAATCATATAATTTGCACAAAGTGTAGGTTCTGAGTCCACGTTACTAAATTGTGGCTGAATAGGTACTCATAGCAATGGAATCCGGAAGCCCGTAATTGAATTAATAAGGAAACAAAAAACGCTCCATTTCCAATCAGAATGTAATTTAACCTTCTTGGAAACACAAACTTGCCATTGAAATTTCGAACGGTTTACGCTATAAGACTTTACAGATGGTTGTGAAGAAGATTCCTGTGTCTACTGTTCAGGAGTTTAGTCAAAGGTGTATAATCTCGAACAAGTTAGTTATATAGGGACGAATTTTTACCTAAATAGTAGAATCGCTAATGGCAAAATCAATAAAATGTACACAGCTACATTTCCAAATTCATTTATTTTCAAGGCGTTTGAATTCCCATTAAATAAAAATAAAGTGTGTAGAAATAATAATAATGTAGGTAGAAATAATAATAACATACATTACTCATTAATCATGTCATAAAATAATTTTATATCGCGTTACGAAAACAATCGACTTCAAAATTGTCGCGCACATACAAAATGCTGCGAATTAAGACATACGGTTTTCTCATAGATGCCACTGTCAGAACTGGACCAAATTGAAATGGAACCACACGGGAAGCACCAGCTTTCAAATAAAAAAAGAATCATCAAAATCCGATCACCCAGTGGAAAGTTTTAATACGTAGTACCTTCCTATTGGAGTACTGTAGTGTAGTGTGCTAAGTTTCCTTCCGGGATTATCATCAGGGTTGCTTTATTTGGAAACTCAGGCGATAACGTACTAGTACGTAGACTAGTGCAGCACCAAGAAGCAAGTAAGCTAAAGTTACTTAACATAATACCTACGTTCGTTGATCGGTGAGGCGGATTTCGAACACTTGGTTTTACCCGAGGCGACAATTTAAATTATAATACCATTTGCTACAAGTAATATATTAGTAACACTAACAGCCACAGTTCCAGCAATCAGTAACGCAAAACTGGATCTTATTACATGTAGCTTCGATTTCATTTTAAATGAAACACTTCAATTTTACATTCGCCTTTTGGACGCATATATACATACCTACCATGAGATTTTGATAACAATTGTCCTGTACCGTTATGAACGTTAACATTTAGTTGTAAAAGGTTCCTTAGACAATATAATTATTATTTAACATTTAAGTACCTAATATTATTGTGGGCTACGAAACAATAGTATTACTTTTGTCAACAGTACTTTTGTCACTGCTACTTACTTACTCGTAATTAAGACCGTGTATTTCCGTATTCGCAAACTCTTTCGTTAATTCCTCCTCAGCTTTCTGTAGATTAATTAGCTTAGTACTGTTCAATGTTTTATTTGAATATATTCGTGTATCCGAAGAATTGACTACCATTCTTTCCATATATTCTATACTCTCAGTTATAGTAATGTCATCTAATAAAACATCAGAATCATCAACTACGGTGAGAACAATAATATCATTAGCTTTTAATTTTATTACACTGTCTTTAGAATCAGTAGTATTTAAATTAGTTGTTTGATTAAAATTTACAAAAAGATTAATGGTTTCATTTGATTTTGTTCTATTAGAATTTCTGCTTGGTCCTAATAATTCTCTTTCTTTATACTTTTCTCTAGAAATAAATTTTATTTCAATTTTCTTTCGACCGCTTTCATCAATAATTTTTAAAAGTACTGACCCAGGACCCTCGAATTGATTATGAATCTTATTGTCATTAACTGATCTTCGAAGTCCTTTAGCTGGTGAAGCTGTTCCAATTGGAGCTTTAGAATGTGATTTATTTTCCACTTTAATAACATTTCCCTTATTTTCAGTTTGATATTTCACGTTATTTGGCCATATAGGTGGTACAACCTTTTGACCTCGCTCAAATAAAGCCTGGTCCATATCGTAATTATACTTTGTAGTCATCAATTTCTTTCTAAACTCATCAGCGTCTACTCCTTCTGGTATCTTTTCGAGGCCGTAGCCCATGCTATAATTCGATGGTACAGAATCTTTTGAATATTTCTTAGAAACCTACAAATACTTCACTGTTATATAACACATTTCTATTGTAGATAAGAAGATATAAGAAGTTAATTATTAAAAATCTTACGGCATCGTTTCGTTTCCTATCAATAGGCAATGGTTTAGGATTAACAATTGTCATCAAGTAACAGCAGACTATGAAAAGTGCAATCATAATCACGGAATATACAACGACAAATAATGTACCCCTCATCACAAATATCCCAATGTATAAGGTAAATAAAATGTGAATTTTTTATACCAATTAACCTGAATCCTGCTAAATGACAATGTCTTGCCATATTCTGTTAATCACGTCTTTCTTCTTGTCATAGAGGTAGGTTGGTACTACTTATGTTGGTTGACGTAAAACTAAAAAACAATACGATCGTTATTAAAGAAAATTACACATGGAATTTGAAAAACGGAAAAGAAAGTTGGGAAAAGTATATTATGTAATGTTATACAATATCCACAATATTATGTCAATGTTCCCGAATGATAATAATGTCGGCCAAGTCAATGATAGTGCAAGCGAAAAAGCGTTGAGATAAATGTAATGATGTAAAGATAAATAAATATTTTAACAGTCTTAAACTCGTTTCAAAAACGTTTTGAAAGTTTTATTTATATGTTTTGCTCGTTAATAAATGAAACAAAAAACGAACAGTTGGCAGTTGACAGTTACAAAGGTTCCGTCAAACATGATTGATTCCCTTAAATATGTATTTTCTTACATAGTATCTATACACCTTTGTATGTATTTCTGTTAGTCTTTTTACTAGTTCGGGCAAATATTTTTACGATTCACAGTCGTTCTATTGACATTGAAAACTAAAAATATAAAGGAGTTAATGAAATAAAAACAGCAAGAAATTAAAGGTAAATGCTTAAAGACATTGATTTCCCATAAAGTTATTATGCCATCAATAGCACAGTGTTTAAATATGTGTCCTGTTTGTAAACATAGATTTCAATCTATGGTTGTAAATACAATAAATTAATTTACTGACTACCACCGGGTGGAGTCCGGATCCAGTCTTCCAGGCGTTTCGCGATCGTGGGAAGAGACCCGTGCCACCATAATAATAGTCCAGAGTAAGACAGCAAGTGAAGAAGCTGATATTTTGTTCGCAGTGTCCTCTAGTAGGTACGCAATTACTTAACTCAATGGTATCTACATTTATTGTCTTTTGCAGTTATGACAACGAAATCTGTCCGTCAAAGCGACACTGACTCCGAACTAGGATCAGTGCAGTCGCGTCGTCGAGGGAAGCTCGGTGCCATATTGTGTCCAACAATTTGCGCAATACTCCTTGTGTGCATCTTCGCCGTGTCCTTCGTAGGGACGAAGCTGGCGTACGAACAGTATGACGCTCTGTGTTCTGGCCGTCATTTTGACGTCACCAAGCTTTACGTGTTCCCCAACACGACCATGGTACGGCTACGACCTATGCGTTCCTAACCCATAACCACAGACAAAATACACGATACTGTAAGGGCGTTCCCCTAATAGAAAACTGAATCCTTTCCGCGCCCACGTCTTCTAACCATCACTCGCTTAAACGTAGAGCTAAATATGAAGGCGACAGTGCGATCTTGCTTTCATTCTATACTCTACTGGGCACTAATCTTCAATAACAGCTTAGATTCTTGTTATTCTGAATAAATTTAATGATCTGAATATTTTGAATTATATAAGCGCTTTTGAATTATATAATAATAATATAAGCGCTTGGTCATCGCAACCCCGAATGTAATCTCACGTAATTTCACATTTAAGATGATTTAATTTAATAGGCTGTATGATAATGTCACTGATCAGTGACTTCATAGGTAATAGCTCCCTCTAACGTAAACCTCCGATTTTAAATTGTCTTTAGTTAGGTTGGTTGGTGGTGCTATCTTCCGTATGTACTCGAAAATAGTCACTTTTACATTTTGTATCATACAAGTTGTTGGTCATAACTTTCATAGATGGCTCTGTTTTAAATTTGATGACAAAATTGTGTCATTTTAAAATACAAAAAATAATTTAATAATATAATGTATATACTGAAATAGTTCAAATTATATAATAGTGAAAATAAAATACCATTAAGAAAATCACAATCAATAGCTTTAATTTTTACTCTGGCAACATCAATATTCAATATGAAAACTTGACATTGACAGGAAAATTGAAAAAAGGTATAAAATGGGCGGCCGCTAATCGACAGCGCAGGCTGCCGCAATTTTTTTAAATTATTTTAACATCGTAGATTTAGTCAATATACCTGTTTGTTGTATAAAATACCGCGTTTATAGAATTGTGATAGTGTTAGTTACTTCATACTCCTTCCAGTCACATATTAAACGTAAGTATTTGCGATGTTTTATACGAAATTGTTCTACATGTATTGATTGTGTGAGGAAGGCCAATGTCAAGCGTTTGCCTGCAATGAACTGAAAAATAAAACTAACACGTTCTTCCACTTTCACGAAACTAACTTTTCTTTAGGTTGCCCAAATTTTAAAATGGAGCGAGATGGAGTTACGTATTTTATTTTATGTAACATAATTTATCTTGCTTATATTTTTTTTTACTTTTTAAATCTTACTCTTAACTACGAGAGCTACGTAGTTAAGCTAGGAGATTAAAGAGTTACGACCGTCCTGTTTCGAATATATGGAAAAAAAAATTATTTATGAGTTCACATTTAACATTGATTTTTCTCTGCAGTCTCTTGGTATTTAGTAATTTAGACCATGTAAAGTGGACTTAATAAATATTGGGTCATTTGGGAGCTAAGCAGTTAGTTTTTTTTAACTTACGTGTGTTGCAAATGAGTGCACAGCCACATGATGTCAAACGGCAATTAAGTGCAGACTTCATCCTATTAGGGTTGGATTTTGAACTTACCTGTCCAATCACAAATAGGATAGAAGTCATATCTGTGCTTGTACTTTGCTACTGAGGACCAAGACGGTAGCCTCAAATAAAGTTATCTCTGGTATCCACATTCCCAACCCATGACATAAATGCTTGTATAAACGGGAATGGTTTCTTAATATAAAAATAAAGACTTACACTCAGAGCCCCATACCAGGATTCCCTATATCATGTGTGCCATGGCACACACTAAGACAATTGCACAAACAACCAGGCCGACAAAAATCTAAATTTAACCTTTGTGGCCATACTAGAGACACTCTTAGTCCACTGGAATGTTACACTGAAATTCAAACACTGGACTATAACTTTTAATTATAATGTCCCAAAAATTGCCCCAAAAATGTATAATGTTCACTAACAGGGCTAACAGCAAGCAACTAACTATTCTGAGTCACATAACTTGGCCCAGTTAAACTTTATATCTTAATGTATTCATTATATATTATTGACTTTGCTTCTTAATCAAGGTTACCAAGTAACTACTAAATAATGTAAGGTTTCAGTTATCTTAATAAATGAATAATAAAATAATATTAAAGAAATGACTCATCAATGCCTAGCCAATAACGCTCAAGGTAACTTTTAACATAAAAAGTTTTTCTTTTATTTTGTACTTATTGACACTGTACTGCCCTCTGTGAAGCAATGTTAACTTCTTGTGTTTCGGTTGGGGAGGTGCGATGACAGACACAATATTTGAGGCAACCATCTCAATCTTCATGAGAGCAACTCACCTATTTACGAAAGTCAGCTAAAACTTGCTTATTGTTTGACCATTTGTTTGCTAATCATTAAAAAAACATTTACTGTTCAATTACCAGCGAGTAATATAATTGAGTAAAGCATCTCATTATTTCTAAAAATAAACAAAATAATATTAATATTGTTATTTAATATAACACATAAAAGGATTCTTTCAACCGTAGATATTACTTTAATTCGGGCTGTCGTTCATTGATCCTTCGTCGTATAATTTTCAGTTGAATAATTTTGTTTTGGGGCCTTTTATGTCCCTTATAATAAGGTTACCACGAAGCGTGAAATTGTCAAGATTCATCGTAATTAAATTATTTTATCATACAAAAAATTAATACAATACAATTAATTTAATATGATCATCAGTTTTTGCCTACTTCACAAGAAGGAGGTTCTCAATTTTGTGTGTTTGTAGCCTTTTGTAAGTCTTTTGCCTTGGAAAATATGCTTTGATCTAACAATGGGATTCAGAGATACAGAATAACCAAGTTGATAGCTATGAAATAAGTGTGATTGAAAATATTGCGAAGATATTACTATCTTTATTAGGCAGTGATGCCCTATTGGTTCAGAATTTCTACCCTGTAACTTTTTGTAGGAATATTGTCCATTAATTTGCAGACCTTTTTTATAGTGTAATATTTATTTATTTATTTATTTCTGAGGTTAGTAATTTTATAAAAAGTGGACGATTTGGAAAGTTTATAAAAACGGGTATTCCTACAAAACGGATAGTCTTAAAGTTTCTTTTTTGTATATAAACCAAAAAAAAATCATTTAAACTTAAAACGTAGATGCTTGTTATATGGCCCTCAACAATCTGAAATCGTTGCTGAATTCATAAGAGAAATATTCCCGTAAACTATGACCCAATTCCCGAGGTCCACCTGGGATGCGTCTGTGACGTAGCCCGTGACGTCATGAATGGCACACTGACCTATTTACAAAAGGGGTGGTGAGGTCCCCCATTCAGTTTTAATCTGGGAACAACCCGATTCTATTTTTAACTTCACTACTCCATTCATTGAACAGGGTCGTGTGGATGCAACCATTGAATATGCAGACAATAAGCCTGTCATTAAATGACGTTACTTCCACTAATAACACCAGACAAACCAAAGCTGCTTCTGAATGAGATTGTCAGTGCAGCTTTTCTTTTGTTCTTTGTCATTACTAATGTTCAAAAGGCTTACATTCTTGTATCCATCCAGATTATTCGTTTTATTAAAATTGAAACAATAATTAAAGTTGCCGACTATTTCATTAAGTATGAAACGTTTTTACATTGTATTGATTCGTGACACCGCCTCGACCCGAATCCATTTTATTTGCAATTGATGCAGTGCAAATTTTCTCTTTATTTGCTTAAGGTTATCATGACATCCATAACTGCTGTTATTAATACTATATGGTACTAAAATTGACCTTAAATATTAGATTTTATTGATATACCTAGTATGAACTGAAGAAGAACGTTGTCCCTTCTTTAAACCTGTCAAAATCACTTATCCACCACCTCAATATACTTTCTTTATTAGTATACCAAGTAATTGCAATATCTTGGCGTCATTTTCTTTAACTATTTGTTGCACTAAAGAAGGTTATCCCTTCTTCTTCAAACCTGTCAAGATCAAAACTTATGGTGTCAGTAATACATAATATTTAGGTGGTAGAACTGCGTGTTCTACTTTTTTTGTCATTGATTATAGACCATTATGGTCACATATCACAATTGAAATAACGGATTTGGGATTCGATCAAGACTATTGACTAACGTTGTTAAATTTTATTTCGAGATCGTAAACAATTCCACTATTGATGCGTCGTGGTGTTGGTAAGATTATGTAACAGTAACTTTATTGTAATTACCCTATGTAAACTGAAATGTAAATGCGTTCGTCTTGTTTTGTCAAGTTGTGACACTTCTCGTATTTCTCGTATTTGTGTTTGACGCATTTGCTCTTATCTGCGTCATTAACTTCTACTTTGTCGCCATGACTGAATATTTCCGTAAACCACGATTGGTGTAACAGTATCTGATTCATTCGATAGTTCCTTCTCTTAAACTAACCATGATATAAAATTATCGACATTGCATAAGTATTAAGTATGCTAATTTGTTATTTTTGATGTATCTAGTTGTTGCTTATTATATATTATATATAAATATCAATGTTTTCATCACATTGCTTTGATATTACGTCAATTATTATATTAGTTTTAAATTTATTTGTATAAAATACTTCGTTTCGATTACACTACAGTCACGGCACAGCCCTTGTAAGCACGACACGACTCTACTTGTAATCCAGTTACCGTTTTTAATGTTACTATTTTGTACCATTCCCGAATTCAAAAACACGCAACTGCTTAAACTCTTCGTCATCAATAACCAAATTGATGTCTTTAACTGTTTAAGTACTGTTGATTAAGGAACAAAATTCTGTTTCAGCAGTACCAAGCAATTGGCATGAAAAGGGCTGTCTGTTGCAAATAGTGTTTTGAAAAGGTTCTTGGCATCAAGTGCTTTATTGTTTAGGTATGTAATAAGGCGAATGTTCTCTTTATTGCATGCAAGAAGGTGAATAATCTTTGAGAGAGGAACGAACTTCAGTTCTTTAGTGTTACAAGCCTCTGATTAGACTTGAGATTGCGTGCGCCATTTTCCGTTTACACACGAAATACTTTAATTTCACTGTGACAAATGAACACCTACAGTTCTTACACAGTGTAAGAAGTTTAATTTTCAAATAATTTCAAGCCAATTTGAGTATCTATATCATTCAATTTTATTAGTCTCACGGTTATTCCTTTAGAAAGAAGATGGGTAATATCTATCATTGTTATTTGGTCTTTTAACTATACTTTTTAACTTTAACCGGTTTACATCGAAGACTAGGTAGGTATATCTACCGACCTATTTAAAGTGTATTAAGTTTTTTATTTGTTTAGAGTTAGTCTTTAATGGCAGACTTAGTATTATTTTTACTCAAAGGTTTGAATTAAAACTTATTATTCGTATAAATACATTTTAGTGTAAGAATTAAGCAAAAAAAAGAACCGTTTCTGCTGCAACTATTACGTGCACAATACCTATACAATTCAGAAATGGAAATTCAAGATGTGTTTTATGATAAATTTCTTTATAAGTATGTAAATATTAACATGATTTTAACAGGTGTATTGCATCAAGTGTACAATCGAAGGATCAAAAGTATGTTCGTAGAAATGGAATATGTAATGCCACTTAGCAACAACAATAAGCATGGAACTGAAAACAAGGATATTGATAATGTGATAAAGTAATTTTAGAGGCTCTAATATTATTTGCATGAAATATCATGTAAATTAATATTAGTTTAGAACAAATTAATTAACATTAATTAATTTGTCGTTGTTTTGATCGAGGTTATACCAAAGTCTTAAAATCTACTTATGAAAAACAGAGAAACATGCGTGGGCACACCTGAGTATTTGCCGGTATAGCGGAGTCTAGCCTAGCCAGTCACGAAAGCTTATTTGTTTATTCAAGGAATTATAAACGCTATTACTATACGAATAAAATGCATTCTCGATGACATCGAGTTAACTATTTAGAATTCAGGTGAGGTTCATCATCATCAATGGATTCAGTATCCATTCTGCCGCGCTGAGCGCCGGACGCGTAGCTCATTGAAATTTAAAACTGTGTTAAGTTTGTGTAGTTAACCGAAGCTTTTGTGTGAGTGAGACAGCAGTTTTTTCATTGTTTCAAAGGTCTCCAAACAATTTTCACACTGGATTTCCAATTTGATGGTATGTTACAGCTTAGTTTTGTTTTTGCAACTAACAGGTTTATGGTTATTTTTTCTGGTCGACCGTAAAGTGGTCGCGGGCGCAGTTTTTTCTAAGTACGTTAACTGTTGTTTATGTATGCTATGTTTCCATGTAGCTATGATAAATACTTAAGATTGAAGACCTTTGAATGTTTACTTTTGAATAGAACATAACATACTGACATTGAAAGTGTTAAACGAAGTGGAATAAACAAGTTGCAATAGTTTGCTGTTTAAATACTTTAGCTGAATGAAATTAGTTATTAGGTATATAAACAGTAATAACATTACAATAATCACATGTGAAGTCCCTTATCGTTATCAATAAGTAATACACGTATCGGCCGCCATTATTTTAACGCTACCAACGATAATAAAATAGGTTCCCGTATGTGTAATGTAGGTATACTACTATATAAAGACATACTATTTAGGTAAATTATTATTAAATATTCTTAAACTCATAATATAAATTATGAGGAATATTATAAAATATGTGTTTGCGACTTGGTACGTCTCAGGAACATGTGTCAAACTGACGTTAGTATTTTAATCCTTTTCCTTAAAGGTATATCGCCTACTACTAAATACTATTGAAATACAATAACATGCAGTGCATCTGCCATTACTACAGAATACAATACTGGAAGCAACTGACATTCTCTTTTCCTAGACAAGCTATTACTAAAAACTAAATTCGTCTCTTCATTCTTATTAAATGAAGCTAAATAAAATTAAAATAAAATAAAAACATTTTTATTCATCATAAGGTATTTGTATACACTCGATGAACGTCAAAAACACAGTACATC
>DWQK01002861.1:0-12405 GCA_018231225.1 Noctuana stator | reverse complement strand
TGACTGGGCTTTGTGCTTAATAAGCATAAATACTGCGTTTGATTACTTCACTTAGCACTTTGATGTTTGAAATATTGACACTTACTGACTTGCTTCACGATCAACGAGGCAGCGACGAGCGATGCGTGTTTTGCTCGCTTTTATAAAATAGGTCATAAAAACTAACGTTGTGCAGGACAGATTTTTGGAGAAGATCATTCCATACATAACGCAGCAATATTGACAATCAGCTTATGTCAATAAGCACCTTCTGTGGTAATGGCATTAAGTAGGTAATAGGTAACATTCAGCCAGTATTTTGTTCATGTTACTCATTAATCAATTTTGTCCGTATGAATAAAAGATACATTAGTTGAAACAAGTAAAACATAATGTGAGACACTATTTGTACGCTTAGGTAGTATACAAGAGGGTTAAATATCAATTGGACAAAAAATACACTAGCAAACGGAAAGGCTACAATCTGTAATAACTGTAATAACCAGTAATAACTAGCATTGAGGAATATCTAACATAGTTAGACGGTCTGGTGTCTACTCCTGAGGAATAAAATGGACAAAGTTTCTAAGAAATGCAGGAAACAGTAAAATTTTTGTAATATTCAAGCATAAACGTTATACGACCAAATAATCGTTTCATGGCTTCTCTTGCTGTTCGTTACAGTTGTTAGTTCTAAGTAGAACAAGTGCTTAATATATAATGCCATTTATGATACTGAGTAATGATATTCTTGCTCGGTTTATGGAGGGTTTTATGTCTGTCCTTTGAGTGAAAGGCGTCAGATTCAACGCTCGGTTGAGGCATTGTTACAATTTAATGGCAAGCAAGCATGCTGATATTGCAACATATCTAAGTTTAAAACACCTAACCGCTTATTTATAAGTTTAGAACTGTTGAGAGAATGAACTGATTTTGTATAATAGTCTATGGTGTTATAAAAAAGAAAAAATATGTTGTCATTATAATGTCATAAGAGGTCGTCGTAAATGTGTTGGTTAAGAATGTAAAAGTATATAGTACAGAAATAAAATAATATAAAAGAACAGTTATGGTATATTTAATAAAAACCTAATAAATCTTTAAACTTAATCCACGTTCCACGCACCTCGCACAACAGTTTTGACCAATACAAGTTGTATATATCGAGCTAGGTTGGTAACTTGGTACTACAGTTAGTATGTATATCTATTATTTTATCTATGTTTAACAAGTATCAAGTAGGCAATTTGGCATTGATGTGTCGGTGACATCGCCAAGCAAACTGTCAAATCAAGTTTTAGATAAATGTAAACATAAATCATATCAACAGGAAAATTTATCACAAAAATCTACCACGATGTCGGCTTCACTTGATTCTGCTTTGGATCCTATGGAAGAGATACGGTTTCGAAAAAAGCACAGTGCATTATGGATGGAGATACAGAAAGATACTCATTTCAATTTTGATGAACTTGAACGTATGTACTTCAGTATTATCGTCGTGGAGTTCAAAGACCATCATGCTCATCATGCTCATCGCATTTGATGTGAAGTAGTCATTGTAACATTAGAGGTTCATCTATTTAACCACCTTTGTTTAATCTTAGATACTGTTTCCGTATTGCATAAGCGGAACCTAGTTTTTGTGGTTTGTAAACTAAGCGAGTAATATGGTAGATTTTTTAAATATATTTAAATTATAAAGAAGGCAAGACGGCCGCTGGGAGAGTTGAATAACTAATTTAATTTGGTTTTCAGAGATAATGGTAATATTTTTCAAAATTCAGAAACGCGATGAAAAACCAGCTGCTACTGACTTGATTTCTCGGTATGTGGCTTTGCCTTTACCCTTTTTTATGTCCTACTGCTGGGACATGTCTGGCTCTATAGGCCTAGAGCATATCCTACCACGCTGCTCCAAAGCGGACTGGTGAAGATACGGGCTAGAAGCCGTGTTGAATGTTGTCAAACCGCCCAAAGGTTTAAAGAAAACCTGGTTTAAAGATTGTTATTTATCTCTAACAACCCACACCGACGTCCCTCCGGCGCACGGAAGCTGATATGAAATTAGCTATTAGCGGTCACCCATCCGAATACCGACCGCGCCCGTGTTTGCTTAACAATGTGATCGATCCATCGATTTCATGACACACAAATATGCTTATATTTGCTCTATGCTCGGTTGATTGGTTCTCTCGTAGCAAAGTGGGATTTGGTGCGATATAGCTGTTTTCGAGAATAGCCATAGGTACATAAAATAATAAAATTGCTCGTTTGAAGAATCTAGTTACTTTATATTGCAGCGCTCATTTTAGAGACGTACTCCATACCGGTCTGGGAATGACTGATGCATACATGATGGAACGGGTCATGGTGGCCCTCGACCGTGGCACTTCGCCTTACGTAACCATGGCAACGTTTGCGAAGGCCATGTCTTTGTACCTCCGAGGAGATCTAGAAGAACGGATAACATATGCTTTCACGGTACAATGTGTATTTGTTTACGTTTTTTTGTATTATGTCTTAAGGTAACGTTAAGGGAGCGAAAGATGCTTAAAAATCCAAATTTAATTTTAAAAGTTTTATTGAATCGATGACAGTATAGTTTAAAAACTTATATGTTATGTAAAGTTAAAAGCGGGCTTTAGGCGGTTATTTTTAATACAACATCTTTCGTCATGATCCTGGAAGTGATGTTCGCCGAAGTAAGCAACTGCCTCACTGACTTGTCTTCGTTGTACTGATTTCCTGTAAGAGATTCCCATTTTTCAATGGGGATTTAATGATGATCTCATTTTTTTCATACATGTTCATACCTTTATATATATAAAATATTCTAATTCTTACTAGTGTTACGATCTTCTTGGAGAAGGCTATCTGAGAAGGGAGACGATGTACCAACTGATGAAGAAGAGTTTAGCGAAGGCTTCGCGAGATGACGACGTTGAAGAAGCAGTTAAAGTAAGTTTAGGCTACTAGTATTTCGTGTGTCTTGCCATAGGAATAGTACATTTTTATTGTTATTGGAGGACCTCATAAGGCGCTTACACACGTCCCACATTCACAGGGCATTACAGCTACTAAAATTCATTAATTCCTTTTTTTAAGTTAAGATATCGAAGCTTTAACCATAATTTTAATATTAAAGTGACTTAAATATAAAATCAAAAAGACGTTTAAATATTTTAAGATGAGACTGCTTTATTAAAAAATTATATTTAGATTCCATATCGCTTTTAATTACATTGAAACTTAATAATATTTTGATAGCAAAGAAATAATTAAAATATTCTCTAAAATGTATCTTAGTCCGCTCAAACGCAAAGGAGATATGCAATTAAATAAATATTATAATAAAATGCTACACAAAACTAAGGTACCTACTTTAGAATAACATGTAAATAGTAATAAAAACTAATTAAACTCAACATATTTTGATTTGCAAAAAAATTTAAACAGGATAAGCGTGAAAAAGGAACCAAGGATAGCATCAGACACAAAACATGTCACAAAACGGTGTTCACGGAGCCTAGCTACGCTGAAGTCGTAGCACGTAGTACTTAGCACTACGTGCCTAAGCCTACGGAGTTAAGCGCGCATCGTTCCGCTGGTAGTGCGGATCGCAAGAGATCACATTATTAAGCAAAGAACTTCGGGCGGCGGCGGGTGTTTTCGATACATAATAGTCATTAAACCTGGCCGGAGGCCCTTTGCGCGGTTTGACAATACCCGACACGGGTTGGCCACTAACCCGTATCTCCACCAATCTGCATTGGAGCAGCGTGGTAGAGTATGCTCCAGGCCTTCCTCGCTCGTTAGGAGAAACCCGTGCCCAGCAGTGAGATATAAAAAGGGTTAAACTCGAAAATTTTATAAATTTCATAGAAACTTCCACCTAGTGACTCATTGATAATATTTTGAATAGGCTCTTCCGTGCCGTAATTCGTGAGGTTGTTGATAGATGGCGTTAAATAACAGCCGCATGAGCCGCAAACGACGCATGCAGCAGTTCTAAGTAGCTACGGATATTAAATCGACTTTTATCTTTTTTCATTTCGTTGATCATTTCTTTTAGTGTTTGAAGATTTTATAGGTGTCTAATCAGCACAGAGTTTCGGACGAATATTGGGATTAAAAGTAAAACATTGCATTTATTTATGGCTGCTCATTTAAGGACTCCATTGAACTTAACTTGCTGTCTTGTAATTTACATGACATTGGTTATAAAGGCAGCAGTAATTTAAGTAGATTGGACGCTTTTTCACTGCAATACATGACCCAAAAGCGGCTCTGAAACGCCGTCATTCGACGAGTGACGAGGGAAGGTTGAAATGTGGTCGTGTTTGCGGCCCGGCCCGTCCTTCCCGCCAATCTGCGTCTTTTCGAGTAAACATCCCTATGAATATCGAGAGTAGGAGCACAGATTTGATAATAGTTACTACGGAATCGTAGGAGAGTGTGTGGCGGTGCAAAGAATAGTGCGAGGAACACAGCGTGGCCGGCCAATATGAAATTATTCAACGGGATTAACAACTTAGGCATTTAACAGTGTCAGTCGATGGATTGGAGGAAGATTCAAATGTTTATCTTTAATAGCCCACAAGAGACGGACACCGAATGTTCAGATACAGCGTTAAATTCGGACACGTTGGGTTAATGAAATCGATCTACAATAAAATGAAATGCAGCACCAAACCTTACCATTTTATACGTAAAATATTTTTCCAAATTTAAAAATGTTTAGTTTAAAAAATTTCAGAATAATTCAGTATTACAAACAAAACACTTCGATCAAAAAGTTGTGTCGACCGTGTTCTAAGCGTCTTAGATTTTACCAATGGACCCACCCTATGGCGCCACTTTCTATGGGATATTTAAAGCCATCTTTAGAACGTAACTGAAGTCAAATCTTGAATCGCTTTATTGGTGACGTGACGTTATTAGCGTTTCGATCTAAATCCGTGTTCTTTGTCTTATCTATATTGTTTCATAAATAAAAGTTTGTTGAAGTTTGTTTGTACTCGTTAAGTTTTGAAATCAAGCTTTTTGCTTTTGCTAATTGGCAAACAAAGTCGTTTGTTGTAGGAATTATTGTTACCCTTTTCGTCCATAATTATAGCAACACTCAGTTTGTCAGGGATATTTTATTTCCATGCACAATGCACACTATATTATTTGAAGTTCTCACATTTGTTAGCTTTCCCAACTTACAGAAATTCAATTTTGTTACTCAATAACAAAAAACCATTCCAAATCCAAATTATGTTGAAAACTTTTTGGTTCATTCAAACCATCAGAATATCTAAATAACTAGAAACCAAGTTGCGAACTTAATACTTAGTAATAAATAAAGCTACTTCTAACGTTTGTACAGCGTCCTAACAGATGGCGGTGTAAGTATTTCTGAATCACGCTAACGATTTTACCGCGTAGATTCTTAAATACCCCGGTATAGTAAGCGAAGTTAAGCTGCCTCTCAGTTTATAACGTATATTATGGTACCCAAATTTTTGAACAGCAAAGGATAACCTCCTTTGCTCTTATATACCTAGTTGACAATATCAGGTTATCCTGAAAATCAGCATCCGTATCCGTGGACCTTGGCCACGGGTAAAGATAAAGATGAGTATAAAATATAAATGACCTTTGTTGTCACTTGTCACGCAGTAACTTTTTTGTTTTTTTTTTTTTATTTTTATTCCATTCCATTCGGTTTTTTATCTGGATATGGATTGTATGGATCGACGTAAAGGTGAAGAAGTGACCAAAAGAGGTCAAAAAAGGTTAGTGGTGCAATTCCCTTGCAAAGGTACCACTTTCTTGAAAAACGCTTTATTAGTTGCAATCCGTTTGTATCTCGGAAATCCATTGCCAGATCGTCATTATTTCTCTATGGAAATAACTTGAGACTATATTTTTTTACTCGTATATACAAAGGAATCATTTAAATCTGAATAAGTTTACTGTTTGTTTTCGGTAACCTTATACTACTCGCAGGCTGTGGAATGATAATAATCGTCCAACCGAGGCAGTTTAGGCAGTGATCTAAAAAAGGCGGTAAAACAGATTAAATAAAACTGAAATGTAAAAGGAAGTTTTCACATTTAAAACTAATTTTACTTAAATAATTGCTGCATAGTGGTTTTTCCGATAAACAATTTACGGTACATTGTTTATAAAAGGTTCAAGATAAATTCGATTAAGTCTGTTGATTTATGGATTGAACACAACGTTGAAAGTCCATTAGGATGTTTTATCTCTTGATTGTTTATTGATGTAGTTTATTTTGAAATAGTAAAATAGACAACATTGAACACGGATTGGTTTCCTGATGAGATCCTCTTGTTGACTGTGTCACTTTACAAGTTTTATTGATAGGTTCTAAGGAAATCTCATACTCTTACTACTATGCGGAGGCATAACCAGGTGTCACTTTCATGATGTCCGGGTACCTTTTAAATGTACGGTTAGGGTTCGCTCCCGCCGTAAGGTACTAACAGACAGAGGTCAGTGCCTTTTTCACTTTTTGTAATATAAAAAAATACACGGAGTGTTTATTGCAAACCGACGTACCTAACGTACGATTTACTTAAAATGTTTCTCATGTACTCATGTGAAAAATAAAGTTATGATGTGGAGCTCTTTCCCATAATTTTTGTGTTTTAATCACTTACTTGATTCCTAACTCAATTTAGAAATTATCGTAATTACACTATTAAATTAATGACTAAATTAATGTATTGAATGACCAACAACAAATTTTCTTACGAGATATTTTCGTAAACTTGTAAATACTAATTACTAATGACCTTTAAGCCGGTCGCACTTTGGATCCGAATTATGCGAATCGTCAGTAAGTATACGCACGAATACTGGCCGCACTTTGGATGCGTTTACGGACAAATGTTCTTCGTGCATACACGGACGACTACGCAACTCTACAATCCCAAATAATAATATTCTTCTTACTATGAAGCGCATGCTTAGTTACTTTATTTTAAAGGAGTGATGAGAGTTTTTTCCGCTGGCTTTTTTCTCCCGGCCTACCTACCTTAGCCAAGAGGGCGCCTACCGTATTATTTGACAGTTATCTAGTATATAAGTGTACCTTATGATGAATAAAAAACAGTTTACTTTGACTATGGGACCTGGCACCTCGCGAGTTATTCACCTCATCTCATGTATAGTTGCGTCTATTGTGTGTATACGGGCGAATGATGACAGATGTCGAAAAACAATCTATTCAACGTGCGACCGGCCTTAAAGTGTTACAATATCAAACATGGTATTTAAATACATTATAATAATATAATTACAGGAGTTGGTGGACATCATGCTCAAACGTATGGATGCGGATTTGGATGGAGTGATCAACTTTAAAGATTTTCATGTGTCTGTTACGAAGACACCGTCGCTATTGGAAAGTCTTGGATACTGTCTTCCAGAAAGACCGGCTGTTTACTCGTTTTTGGCGACTTGGTGTCCAACATGGGGAAAAATGTGATAAGAACATCTATAAAATATACCTACGTATTGTTTAAAATATTTTTAAAATAAATGAAATACTCGTAGTATGCACTTATGCTTACATCAACGTATATTTTGACTTCTGGGTTTCCAACTCTGATTTTAATCATTGAGATGTTAATATTTTACAATTAATCATTTAATTCATTATATAGGTACACCATCTTTGTTTTTTTAAATTATACAACAATATAAAAACAATAAATTTTGCATATAAATAAATAAAGAATTCCAAAATTAAAACTTAGTCAAATAACTTAAAAAATAGCTTTTTAGTTTATAAAATTAATTTGTTTAATTAATTTAACTTATCTAAAACAAACATGAATGTAAAAAAATTCTTTGGTCAATGTTCTCCGGAATTTCAATTTAAATTCCTTCGAGTCGCTAATTTTATTGCTTTTTGATTCCTCAAGGTAATAAATTAAATACAACATGCAATTTCGTTTAACAATATGATTCCTTTACAACAATGTAATACGATTTTGAAGTGTCAAAAAAAGTTATATGAAAATATTTTAATGTAAAAGATTTAGGGGTAAATAGCCGACACTATTTTGTTTATTTATATTTATTCAAAGTATCGGAACCAATGCGGACTTTATGCTAATCAGATTGTTCCGAAGTATGTAGTTTTAACCTACTTTAGGACTTAATGTTCAAAACATGTTCTGCTAGCAATACATCTCGAATACGAGACAAGAAATAAATATTTGAACCTGTCATTGAAAATTCTTCATCATTGTGATTTGAACTAAGAACTATTTAAAGGGCAAACTCACCCATTTTACAATATAAAGACAAACAGACGTAAATACAGTATATAAGTAATATAATAATATAGAATTATAACTATAGAAATTAAAATTGTAATGAGTTTGTTTAAATAGCTTAGACCAGTAATAGTTACAAATCGGAACAGTTTTCCCCTTATATTTTACTCCCCGCATCCCCACACTTTCTTCAGTAACGTTCAGTTTCTCTCTTGGCTTCAGAGCGGGCGCACGTTGCTGTGTTCTCTAGTTTCTTTCGTACTTAAAATCAAATTTATAATATAAATTTCATTGTATAAAAAGGAGAAAAAAGTATTTATCTTCTAGCCTTGATACGACTAAGGCCATTAACATGAATAGTTCAACATTCTGTATTTACAATACGACCTAGATCTACGTCAGGCTCGTCATAAATATTTAGGCAATATTGTATTTGCCTATATAGTTTGAATACTTTTATAAATTTTGCATACTTACATGCATTACGACAGAAAAAAATCGTGGTTCATTGGTTTTCTTATAATCTAGGTTTACATAATAAACACACATAATGGTAATTGTGGTCACGGCTGCTTAAAGATTACCCAATAAATGCAAAGTGGTGTTAAACATTAAAAATAATAATATTAATGATTTGCGAACTTTTAAAATGATTTTCTGATCTTTAAAGAGTTCTACAAAAAATGTTTTGTATTTACTAAGTATTAAAAGACACTGTAAAATCAAAATCATTTTATTTGAAAAAATCATAGGCGTAGGCACAAATAGACACACAGATTTTACGGATTAATATTATTGTTAGCTATAATTCACCGCGCTCGGTGTGCAAATCATAGAAATATTTATTAATCTAATACAAAGTTTTTAAAAGGTAAAATAATATATGATAATGTTATTCTAATTTACAATTCACTTGTTTAATTGTGTGCAACATTGCACACATTCAATCTTCTAGCTTTGGACTGCCACCAAGAGGAACACTGGTAGATTTACTTTATCACTATCTGAGACAGATTTTTCTGTTTAGTGTTTTCCTGTATCTTCAATCACTTTACGAGTAAAAAGTATCAACATCTTTCACTGTCACCACAGTTTCTTAAAGGAGCTTTTTGTTCAGTTCTATTTAAAGATCATACATTTACCTAGATGTTACTTCTGCTATACTATATTTTTAAACTGGTACGTGTTTGCGTGACTTCAGAACTTGGTAGTTTGAAGGCATATAAATATTTATAGAGTATTTTATAGACATTATGTCCTGACAAAACCTTATTAGACAACCTAGCCGTAACGTAATTGCAAACTGTTTTCGCAATTTGATGGTGATATATAAATACCTCTTTTGAGGACAGACGGACAATATTCTGTCACATTTTTGTCAATAAAAACAAAATATTTATCACAGAAACTGATGTGGCTGGACGTAGTTTTATTTACAATAATAACATTACAAAATAATTGCG
This sequence comes from Noctuana stator, assembly GCA_018231225.1. Taxonomy (NCBI): domain Eukaryota; kingdom Metazoa; phylum Arthropoda; class Insecta; order Lepidoptera; family Hesperiidae; genus Noctuana; species Noctuana stator. The sequence continues at coordinate 2,663 of DWQK01002861.1, read as the reverse complement.
CAACGAAGAAGAAATGTAAGTTTAATTTACAAAGACTATTTTCTAAACTACTCGTACATTTGTGGTGGTTTCGTTATTGAATTAAATTTCGAATTACGTTCAGTGGAGAGAGCGGAATCTTTGATTCAAAGCCTTTGAGATTAAACGCTACCCTTGGAAGTGCACCTATTTTCAAGGGTAGTATTGTATAACATCGGTGATGTCTAGACTTTTACTATACGATAATATTTTCTACTACACAGAATTTTATGTTACTTTACAAAGTAGTATTTAATTTTAATGTAGATTTACACTGAAAGATTGCAGATTATGGTAATTAAAGTATACTATAACTATTTAGATGTCTACGGTTAGGATAAACCTATGTTGAATGTTTACTTTTTTTTTTATCTTAAAATCTCATTTCAGTGTTTTATTCATATGAAACTAAAATAGGTCACTCACATGAATAAGTCAAGAAATTACGTATGTCAGTGATAATTACGTAAATTATTCATATGAAAGTAATTTTATTAGCAACATCGCACAATCTTCCGCTACGTGAATATTGTTATCCGTAGAGCTTTCGTAGCAGGCTCTACGGAGCTTGTAGAGTAAGCCAATAAAGATAGTACGAGTATGTATGTATTTCATTAATTAAAAATTATATTCAAGGTATAGCTAGTATGCGTTTGGATACCTAATAAGTCTTAAAATTCAGAACTTTTTATTCATCACTAGCTGTGCCACGCGGTTTCTCTCGCGTTAAGAATTGTAACGTGATGCTTGATAGCCTATATCTATATAACCTTCCTCATGAATGTAGCTATCATGCACAAAAATAAAGTTTCAAATCCGACTTGTAGTTCCAGAGATTAGCGCGTTCAAACAAACAAACTCTTCAGCTTTATATAATAGTATAGATTTCCAATTCAAATACACCTGTGTAGATCCTAATTTTACAATATTTCGAAGCGATATCAAACGCTACAAATCGTCTCTAACTTCTAGTTGAAGTGCAAACGCACACTTCGATGGCATCGAACAACTGTTACAAACGTTCACGAATGTAGAAACTTCGAGAACGTTCTAGTAATTAGTTGGAGTGGTCTCAACATTTCGCTAACGGATTACGATTCCGATTAAGCTTTGTATGTGAAACTACACTTATAGCAAGAGTCGTTTGATTGATCGCAATCAAAACAGCTCGTGTTTGGAAAACTTCATTGCAATAAACATTTGCGTGAGTAAAAAATGTATGAAATGAAAACAAATCGGTTCTATTGGTGATTTTTTTTAAACCTAACCTGTTCAAAAACATCAGGATTAATACATCATGGAACACTAATTAGATACCTTTACTTAACCTTTAAATTTGAGCGCATGATTTAACCCACTACTTATTTATTTATAGCATAACTTTCAGCAAATTGCATTTATCTAACACGAACGATTTAAAAATTTAAAAATAGTATTTTTTCTTTTTGAGAATAAATTAATTAAACCTAAATAAATATATTAACAAAATTTATAAAAGACTATGATTAGTAATTAATAAATAGATGAGTAGGACGAAAAAAATAACCTCAAATAAATGAACAATACAAATTCTCGTTAAACATTCCCATAGAGCCTCAACTGTCTGTAGAGCCAGGTAAATATAATATCCGTCCATTATAAACTATCCATCGTTAACTAAAAGCAAAGTGTTTGTAACAAGTTAGTAAAATCTGATGCATTTTGTAACTTCCATAGAGGTTTGATGGTTCATAACGATGATACAAATTCAATATAACTTTTGCTAACTAAAGCAAATTCCATTAGAATTTTAAGGTACAGTTTTAGAGTTGAGTGCATGCTGGCAAAGTTTATGTAAGCTTGTATAAATTAATTTTATACCTAACGCTTGGTGTTTCGTGTTTAACGCTTACCTACCGATTAAATTACTTGATCAGTCATGTCATTTACTGGTGAAAAGTATTTTATCGACTTCAAAAACGGAGAGGTTCTCAATTCGACTGATAGCTGATACGCTGAAGCAGGGCACTGAGGGGGTTTTAGTGCGGTAAGAACGCCACATCACCCGGTGTCACTCCCTAATACCAGAGTACCTTTTGAAGGTTTCCCCAAGGTAAATACGTCATGACTTTATAAAAATTTCTCATAAATTCCCAATGACAGCACTATGCAATATCACCTCTCAGAGTAAGCCACCAGTCGCTAAACGTAATAAGTTTGATTTATACGTCGACAGTGACTTATCTGATTTATGAAACGAAACACGGTAATATATTACACCGACCACGAACGCTATATTTTTTTCATTTAAATCGGGACAGAAAGACATATTTCTATTCTCTTACAAGCTTTTGTGTGTGTAGTGTTTACCGCCGGACAACAAAAGATTCGCGGGTTTGATTCCAGATTGAAAGTTAAAGTATGAATTTAGATTTCTTTTTCTGGTGTGTAATTTATTGTCTGTGTGTGTCCATGGTACCCACGACATAGGGGATCTTAATGAGTTTCATTATTATTTACTTCTATTATGATATATTCTTAAAATGTCTAGATATTTTCACTTGATAAAGATTTACTATTTACGACTACGATACTCTCTCTCTCTCTTACGGTTCTCCACCAATCCGCATTGGAGCAGCGTGGTGGAGTATGCTTCAGGCCTTCCC
>DWQK01002860.1:0-12409 GCA_018231225.1 Noctuana stator | reverse complement strand
CACACGCACGCAAGCACGCACACACAAACGCACGCACTCACTCCCTCACGGACGCACACACTCACATACTCACTAGTAACACTTGTAAACAGAAACATACAAATAATACAATAAATATAATAATACCTTCGGGCGACAATTTTTTTTTCAAGCGCTCATGACATGTGTCGCCCACCGCGACTCGCGCAATGTAGCCTCAGCTCGACCTCGTAAGGCTCGGCTTCAACGCATTTGACGATCATTGATGCCGTCGGGAATTACAAAGTTTGCCTTCACAGGATTTCACTAATAAATCTTCTTAATGATGAAGGCTTGCTGACAAATTGAGTACGCTTATAATGTACCAAACACTTTTAATTACAGTGTTTTCTTAGGTTATTATAAAATATAGCCAAATTAAAGAAATGGCGGACCAGCAGCTTCTGATGTTAGGCTTTGTGGGTGGTAGAACTTGTAGAGTTGTCCCTGGAGGTACCATTACCGCTCTTAGACCGTGCCGTGAAGCAAGCCTTTAATGGTAAGCCACGGGTTTCCTATCAAAAGTGAGGATTTAGAGAGTGGTGGATGATAGACAATGGCAGTCTATTGAAATAAACATTAAGAAATAAAAATATTATAATTAATACAATTAAAGTAAAATTTTATCAAAATAATTTTTTTTCTGTGACGAATTGGGTCACCTAAAAGCCTTAACTCAGAGCATAATGAGGTTTCCACTTTTAATCCTAGTTTACAATCATTATGCCTGCCAATAATTACCTACAAACTTTGACAAAATAATTGATACGCGTAACTAATGAAGTTACTTAAACGAAGTCTTTCCTTTAAATTTTATAAGATTAATGAAGATTATTTTAAAGTGTTTCCAAACTTGACTTAATTTACATTTGAAACGTATTTTAACTAACTTCAAAATAAAATTGGTACTCAGATAGAACTTGAGATTTGTTAAAAAAATTCAAAGATACACACCTACTTAATTACACAACCTTATATTAAAATAGATTGTAACAATAAATCTATACTAATATACAAAGCTAAAGAGTTTGTTTCTTTGTTTGAACGCGCTAATCTCTGAAACTACAAGTCGGATTTGAAAAATTCTTTTTATATATGATAGCTACATTCATGAACAAATTTATAATAATAATTCTTAAAGCGGGTGAAACTGCGTGAAACAGCTAGTATCTCATAAAATTCCGCATATTAAATTCTTATATTCCAAGATGCGATCTCTTTTAATTCAAGTCAAATTTAGTACAGAATCTCAGCATGTTCTTTCACTGAATCGCTGCGTATGCTATGAACTATTCTCGTGCACACGCCAGCTACTCGTAACAACTGTAGGTCGAGTGCCTCAATAGTTCTGCTAAAACTTGAAAGTGACGTGGAAATAATTGTACATAATTATAGCAACTCGTTAGGGATTCAAAGTAATAAGTTTGACTACACCGCTTGCGATCCAAGAGGTAAAGTGAAATAGGTCGAAATTAAAGTTAACTTCTTCTTTGGAATGAGTTAAAGTTAAAGTAAGGGTCATTGGTGCAAGTTGTACAACAGCGGCTCACTTTGATATCTTCAGAGGCATTTCGGAAATTCAGAGACTTCTTACATAAGTTTATAAGTAGGTTAAGTGCAGAGTGGCAAGTTATTTTAAACGTATAAGGTCTAAATCGTATAACTGGAAGATAGCGAATTTAGTCCATTATTGTTTCCAGAAAATTTCATCCTAACAAATTGACGTAGTTCAAATTACAATTTTCTAATAAATGTTATTGTCGTTTGAAATAAAATTACTGTGAAACTACACAAATTTAATGGAAAATGAAGTAGCTAGCGTAATAAATTGCTCACAGAAAAATGATTTGTTTGGGAAAACATCGCCATATTTCGGCATATTAAATTGATATTTATACTATCTTATACTTGTTTACAGCGATGAAAGTGAGTTGTGCGGTTTAGCTGTAAAAAGTAATTTCAGGCATTACATAAAGGAATGTAAAATTTCTTGAAATTATAATACATCTCGTGTCTTAAACCACATTGAGATCTTTAAAGATTTCCGTAAGAAAATTTAAAGTTGTGGTTCGTAAAAAAACATTAAATGGGTTAAGTCTAGCACTTCTCTGCTAAGGCTTAACTACTCATTCGTTTACGAGTTAAAAAATCTCATATACCTCCTTGCCACGTTTAACACAAAGACAATTTATTACAATAAATTTCCTCAGAAATTCGGCTCGCGGACCCAAAATTCTTGGATTAAACGGAAAATGATGATGTCGAGGAAAACATCAATTACACACTTTCAAGCTCCCTAAGGCTTTTATTCCCGAACGACTGACTCTCCTTTTGGAGGCTTTATCTACGTCATTGTACTATGTTGTTCGAAAACTTAAGTATTTAAATATATTGAAAATTTATTGTGCTGTGTTAAATATTCCGATCATAAATTAATTAAGTTGAAATTATTATTATTTTGAATTTGTTGAATTGTTTATCATTTCTTATTTAAATATCACTTTACAAATTAAGAAGTTTTATTTCATTTTTAAAATAGGCCGTTTTTCAATCAGAACCGTTAAAACTATTTTAAGTAAAACTCTACATTTCTTTCATTTAACTCTATTTACATTAATTCATACAGTACGAGTGTATTAATTTCTGAAGCTCAATATCTTTTGCAGAAGTAGAGACTACAAAAAAACTTTCAAACTGCTAATTGTAAAATAATGTCTTTAAATCTTTAAATAATTATAGAAAATAAGTTGTAATTAAAAATGATATTTACAATAGTATAATGTAGGTCATGACCTATTTACTTTATCACAGATCCTTTAACCAATTTTATTAGTACCAATCAAAATCCATTCTCCATCATTACAATTTGATCCTTAATTATGATGATGATACCGGTTCCTATCAACACACTGAGTCACAGCTGATATTGTTGAACGAATAGGCTCAAACCGATACAAAAAATTCGACAAAAAAATTTTTATACGTTCTGTCAATCTGTTGAAAAAATAAACCACCCAACACGTATTAAAACGTAGAGTTAGAGTTTGAGGCTGATTGCAACCTATGGTTGTCCATGGGTTGGAGTGACCACTTGATATCAGGTGATCTGCATGCTCATTTGTTACACATTTATAAAAAAAAACTAAATGTGAGAATGTGGAATAGAACCTGGACCCAGCGGGAAAGTAGACCGAAATATTGAGTTCCTCGCTCTCACTGCCTGCCATTATCAAATACTCGTAGTTGTGTATCACAATAAATGTGCAACGGGAACTTTGTTGCGCAACCGTGACGTCACAACGATAGACAAGTTCGTCGACCGTCTGTTCTTGCCCTAACGCGTTCCTGTAATAAAAATAATGAATGCCGCGTAAAGAAGGCGATTAACATAATATCCTTATTACGCCTAGTATTAGCTTACCGCTAACCGCGACAGCTAATGCAATTAGTTTTTGAGAAAATGTATTACTTGTATATCCATTTTATACAGGTATATAACTATGTTAACTTGTAGGCACAGCTGTGAGTACAGTATTTTGGTAGCTAGGTGAGGTCTAGGCTAGGCTAGACTAGCTACGAGGCTTGATGGAAGGATTTTTTTAGCAATTCAGCTGTAAATTGATCTTAATTACTTACATTTCCATTGGCGGTCTTTATATTTCCCAAAGGTAAGTCGTCACATAGAAAATAAACGTTAATTTAATTTTGTATATAACGTACTAGGTATATTAGTATTGTATTTTTTTTTGTTTTCATCTGTGATTATTACCTTAGAGGTACCTACTTATTTTATACCACAGTAAGTTTTGATGATTTTTAGTATTATTTTATCAAAATGAAAAGCATGTCACGATTACATGACATTTAAAAGTAAAAAAAATTGCTACCTAGAACAGACAAGAAATAAAGTTGTAAATGAACTGTCCAAAAACAATATTTCATGTAGGTACTTACGGTGCTCAAACATCTACAATATAAATAACGCTAACAATAAGAACAAACTATAAGTATACATTCACTATAACTTAAATCTAATTAAACAAAAGAAGTTTACAAAACTGACGTTTGACAGCGGGTCCGTCATTACTTAACAACAATTGGTAACCCTGAACTCATTCTGTAAACGGTGAAACTTTGACATTTCTCGCTCATTTTCCACGTATTCTCTTCATAACGGAAATATGTATCTCTATTATTAGGCCTGGCAATTTTAAGTGCCTTAGTATTTGTTGATATTACGACGCGATAGCGTCATTCACTGCAACCGACCAAGTGTGAAGTATGACTCACTTTGTTTATAACAAAAACGTCATTTTACAATACTAGAAAGGCTAGAGTGTACATTGGAAAGACTTACCTCAGTCAACAACGGTGTATCGTGTTCTGACGGCCGCAACAGTACGGTTAGGTTAGTTCGGTAACCGCGCGACGTGACCCCTCGCTGACGTGTAACCCGCTCAGAGGCCGGGCGCCGACTGGCTGCGTCGATCGATACATCAACCATTGCTGCGTTGCGTTCCGTTTACACCAATTCCGAATTCGAATAATTCGTCTGTGCTCGATTTTTAATGCGAATTGGGTCGCTGCGGGATTTATAAGATATAATATGTGTTATCTGTGGTCTCGTTAGAGCGATTATTTTAACGACGAAGCCTTAAACACCTCTTACACGCTGAAGAGCGTCACGGCACCGCGACGCTTAGCGCCCGAACCTTTCAAATAATTTCCAAATATTTTATCGCTGCTTGATCAAATGGTTATGATAAATGAAATCATTTTGGTTCTTATTCTAAATAATAAAAATTGTTTATAGTTCAGAGGTTCTACGCTATTAGGTACTTGCTTAATTAAATCTGGGTCATACCACAATGTAGAGCTTAAGAGGGTTAATTTTAAACTTTAAAATTATAAGTAACTAAAAAATTAAAATTAAAAGTTTAAAGTTTTAAAGGGTTCTTTTATCAATAAAAACAATTAGCAACAATATTTTGCTGTGTCATTTGATTCTTTTACATATTAAAAACTCTACCGAAAGGTAGAGCTCGGATAACATGTTAATTTGTATATAAATTGCATTTTGTATTTTTATTTCATTTTTACCATTAACGAGGACCATAAGGTAGAGCTTAAAGTTAAACCAAATTTTTCACCAAGTAAAGACTCTACAAAATGTAGAGCTTCTAAAGATATTTTATCATAAAATGTTTAATCCACTTACAACTTCAAATTCAATCTTAAAACGATAGAAAATAACGAATAAGGCTCCTCGATGCGGAGCAAGTTTTTCCGATTCTATTTGCTTCAGTTGAAGATAATTACCGGCTGTGAAACTTCCGCCACCTCGCAGTAGAGACTGCTTAACTAAGTTTTAGTTTATGGCATGTTATTGGCTACTTAAATATTTCTGTAAATTGTTGGATTCGCTATTTTTTTGAAAAGTATATTGACGACCCGTGTGGTTTACGTTACCATGTTGGTCGGTTGCAAAAATTTAAATCAAAAATTTAGATTTCTGTTCACGGTCTGCGTGTTTGTGTGTGTGCGTAACTCACGACACAGGGAATCCGAGTGCAAGCTGTGCACTCATTACTACTCGTAATTAAGTAAAAATTAAATGTTACTTCACTAAGGAAAGGTTGTGTTTAACAATAGTTTTGTATTTTAAAGAAATGTAAAAGTTTATTGCACCACACAGTTAGATAATGCCACTTTTTTATTTTTTTATTTGTCTGTATAAATGTTTATTCTTGCAAATAAACGGATAGTAATTTTTTTATGCTTCAGTCTAACATAGCTACAAAGTAGTTCTATTTACTAATATTGTAATATTGTTATTAACCTAACAATGGTATTCAATATTTTATCGAAATAACTTATCGACAATTTACTACTAGCAATAACCGCAATAAACGTCCGATATCACCCTATTTCTTTATTTCAATTCCCTTGGCGTTCCAAGCTAAACTATTTTTTCTAGCTTAAAAGGTATAGTATCCATTTGAACTAACCAAATATTTGTAAGATTGAGAAAAAGGAACCTTAGGTCAGAAGCTTAGAGTTTAAAATTCAATGCACAGAATGATTTTTGGCATTTGTATCGACTAAACTTTCCGGTAGCTGTTATCAACGAAAATGTAAGTTTACTCGTATTTTAGTAACCTTTGCTTCGGTGAAGACCTACTGTTGAGGTGATATTTAGCGTTTTGTGGAACTTAGCAGTCGTATGTGATAAAGTGCCGTGTTTTTTTCATGTGTTGTATTCAAATCACGATACAATTGTGTAACATGTTTTAATATGTATCTTTGGCTATGACTGCGAATTATTTACAAGTAGCCTTGTTATCATTTTAAAGGGCTTGAAAATACTTAATTTAAAATAATTTCACACAAAAAAGAAGGAAAACATAGCATTAATTTAAAATTCTTTGAGCAAAACAGGGAATTATATCCACTCATTATTTACTTGCTGTTACAACCTCATTATAAAATGCCAGAAGCAACTCCACAATCGCTGCAGTCCCTCCAAACATATCTAATAAGGAAGTTTCAAGAATGGCAGCCTCGGGCGCCAGCAGTGGTGGAACGGACCAAGCGGTCAGTGACCCTGAAGTGGCTGGAGGACGAGCCTTTCGGCTTTATAAAGAAACATTTGCTCTACAAAGTACAGCGAAAGGAAAAAATACCACCATGGGTGACTGTTTACAGGTAAAGTCGAAGTTTAGCAGCTGTTAGGAACGCCCTTTCAGGAAACAGTAATATAATTTTGTGTTACAAATATAGGAAAATAACTAAAGGTTACTATGCAAGTATGTACCGGGTGTAATCGTTAAGTATGCACAGGCAATTACTCCGTAACTGTCACAGATATCATAAAACTTTAAACTGATATCGAAAGTACTTTACCTAATGAGTAAAATGACAATAATAACTTTTTAAAAATAAAACGAGAAATATCCAAAATTTTTAACATTAAACACTCCCATACATTTTATTTCTTAGTACCTAAGTACTTTGTACTGTAAATGTCCGTAACTGTTACGGAGTAATCGCCAGTACACACTTAACGATTACTTCCTGTATACAATGATATATAATGTTAGAGCAACTGTACTATTCTCAATTAATTCCGTACTTATCAATCTACATAATGTAGTTAGAGATACTTACAAATAGTTTAATAACGAAATTACTAGAAACTTAAAAGTAACAGTTCTTTCGACATTGTTTGTCTTAACGTTCAATTAAACTGTTTCTAGCAGTTCCGCAAGCTAATACTGTAGAGATAATAATGTATATAATTTTAATTTAATTAAAGCAGAAGTACCTATAATAGTAATAATATAATCTGAATTTTTTAATGTAGCATTATCATAAAAGCAAGAACGACTGTTTAATAATGAGGAACTCCCAACTTGAGAACTGCTAACATTAACGTTTAATGGCAACAATAAAACAAACGGAATCCGTAAAACCATAATTGCGGCAAAGTTTGGGCGACGGTGCCGTTCGCAACAAAAGTTATTACGCTCTTCTAGGGCGCTGAATGAAAGTAGCTTGCTAAATATATCACATTTTAAATTAGCACCAGTTAAAAAAATCACTTGGCTATAACCGGTGACCGTTGCCTGGATATGAGCAACACATAATATGTATACCTATTACTTTTGAATGTTGAGCTGCCTAAATTACTTACAATATCGATTCTTGTTACGGTTCTCTTTAGCTAAGTTATAAAATTTCAGTGGCTGCAAAACATCGATAGAAATTGAAAATCTTGCTGCAAGTCATCCTCACAAATTTCGACTTCAAATTATTCTTAAATCCACTGCTGTGTCATCGCTAGCTGAAGAAGCTTTAAAACATTATGGTAATGAAAATACCATATATAATAATACGGATACTAATAATAACCCTGATGTAAATATACCACAACATAAAGAAGATATTGCTAAACAAAGTTTGAAGGAAGCATCTGTAACAAAACTGGAAAAATCACACGCATATAACTGTATTATAAACAACGAAACTACTCCTGAAGAAGAATCTCATGAAGAAATCAATCAACGTAAAGAAGCAAGCCAACAAAATTACTTTCTACGTGAAAAAACAAATGGTGGACATACGAGTAACGCTACAAAAGACGATACAGAAACATTGGTTTCTAGAAATACAGAGAGGTAGGACACTTTGCTGAACATTTAAATATATAAGAGTATCAATCACAGATTTATGTAATAGAATAAATTATATAATGTCAGAAGGTTGTTACTTTTAGCGTAAGCCTTCCGCATCCTTTAGTCAATACAAAGAAGCACATTTAGCCATTTTTTTTAGGATTTTGCTTGTTTTCTTAATTACTTGAAACCCGCCAGTGTTGTTTTCATGAACCCCAATCGGAAAGTGACCTAACCTCCCGGCTTTGTAAATTCAAAAGAATTAAAGACCTTTTAATGGTTCCAAGGTTCAGATTGAACCTTTTCATTGCTTTTGTCTACAACAAAATGTTTTTGGCATTACTGAAATTTGGCTAACTGTTTTTGTTAAATACTTTGTAAGTAAGTCTCTGAATAGAAAATAATTTTTAAATGTTTAAGCTATTTTTCGTACTCTGTGTTGAAAATATGTAAATAAGGTACATAAAGTATTGTGTAAATCCAAAGTAAATTTGCCTTAAAAAATCTCACCAAGTCTAAACAAAATTCATTACAATTCCAAAGGAAGTTCCCGAAATAATTCCCATGGAGTACACAAAGCAAATGATCGAGGAAGCGCCTTATAAAGAGCATTCATTGTCTCTGGAGGTTGCGACTTGCGAGTTAAGAGGAGGTGGAGTGTCGGTGGGATCAAACGAATTCTTCATTGCGTTTTCCAAACCAAATTAGGTGGCTTTGTATTATTCGCCTTAAAAAGGGGGATCGGGAATTTGCTTTCAGTGAAGCGAGATAAAATGTTAGAAATGTCCAAAAATAAAAGCAAAAACAATGTAGGTACCAATATTAAATTCAAAATTTTTGTTCATCATAAAGTGAATACTATGAACGAACGAAGTTACTCGTACTCTGAACAATTTCTGGGTTGTTGCAATGCTACATTTTGAGATGTGTTATTGCTTAGCTTCAATTCTAATTCACATCTGCGTGCTCCGGATTTCGTAGATTTGTACGGTATAAACATAAATCCTTGTTGATATTTACTCATGCTGTTTGCGATATGAGGAGTCTGATACAGATTTCAATGTTAGTCTTATGAGAACGTCACGGCAAACTCCCAGGCGTTATTAACAATATTTTACTAAGAGTAATATTATATATTAATGTATTCTTCATTAACCTCGCGTTGTGTAATGGTTACTATGCCGGTCCAGCATTTGAAGAGTCTTGGGTAAAATTCTTTTAATGTAAGATGTCCACTAATCGCGGAAGGCTATAGGCTATCAAACGTTACGTTGTAATTCTTAAGACGGGTGAAACCGGGGGGTACGGCTAGTAAAGAATATTTGTATTGTATTGTACATATCATTATTGACCAGATCCAAAGGTCTCAGTTCATCCCACAAGTGGCTAGAATCACGATGGTCTGAAGAGACATGGACAAGTACTGACACAGCCGGTACCTCAGCTATGTGCTTCTGCATGGCGGTGCGCTGCGGATACTACAAGCAGGTACTAACAGGAATAGGTAGTGGATAGTGGAACTTGTACATTTTGCCACACTCACAGCCCACCACTGAGTTCTTGAGAGGTAAGGATGACAGGTGGAGATAGATTATGATACCGTCAAAACCAGTTTTCAGGATCAACTAATTTGGCCTAGGCTAACTAGTTCATCCAAAGTTTAGCATAGGCAAAAATAATTGATCCTAGACCTAGGCTAACTACGTAGTTCGTCCAAAGATCAAAACCCAAAGTTTAGCATAGGCAAAAGCAATTAATCCTAAAGTCTGATACTGAGTACACACAGAATTTTGTACACGAAACAGAAGAAAATAGGAGAAAGTAGAAAATTAAAGTTAGGTCGTAAAAAGCTCATTATGCGAAAGATGCAAAAAAGTAACACGTTAAACTCATTTCGCGCATCAGTTACGTAATAGATCGAATTGGTCGCGATGGATGTTGGGTCAGTTCAGGACCCATCAGGGAAATAATACATCGTACTTCTGACATAAATATTAATTATAACTATTTTCCATCTCTCGTAACGTCAAAAATCATTAAACATTGCCATTTTCCGAGCGGAAACTGGAGCGAGGTTAATGACGTCGATAGCCGAATAATTGAGCAAGTTAATGCATTAAGAGAGCAGATAGCAGTTGATTTAACTTTATACTTGTATTTCATTTCCAGTTATTTTTGATCTTAATAATAGGTAACACACCTTATCATAATTTCTGAGTAACATTATGCCGCTCTATTTATGTGTATTTATAATAATTTTAAGGACAATTTTATTTCTATGGCAGGTCCAAATAATGCTAGATGAAAGACCGACGCTGATTGGCGCCATCAATTCCAACAATGGCCTGACTCCACTCGCAACTGCCGTTAGAAAAGGTAGATTTTATTTCAATTTATTTCCCCCCTAGGGAAATCCTAGAATTTCGTAAAGTCTTTCCTTATAGGATGCCTACGCCACAAACAACACACCCTCCAAGTTTCAGATGTCAACGATCAGCGGTTTAGGCTGTGCGTTGAACCGTCACTCAGTCATTCAGGACAATGGATCTTATAATAAAATATGATTATATTCGTAAACAGATAAAAGAAAATGCTCCTATTGTTAAACTTACATTCTATATTTTCAAGAACACAACTTTTTAAGGAAGAAGAAATTTCTCAAGTAATTTGAAACGCTAAGTGGTTTTATTTTAGGTGATTTAAACACGGTGAGGTATGTTCTCTCACTGGGCGCAGAAGTCGACCAGCCGACGACAGCTGGCCAGACACCGCTGCATCTAGCAGTGCTGGCCGGTCACACTGCTATTGCTGACTTATTGCTCGAGAAAGGCGCTAATTTTCAGGTAGTTCATGTTTTGTCATAAAAACAGAAATTAGATAGTTTTTAGGGTTCCGTACCCGAAGGTTAAAACTGGACCTCATATAGTGCGTCCGACAACAACCCTCCCAAACCGAAACACAAGTACTTGCTACAAGACTTGCTTCACGATGGGTTATGAGGTGGTACCTCAGATTAAAGCTTTAAGCTTTTTACTGTATTGTGTAAGCATACAATATCTTTTCGAACCTACGAGTACCTTACCCCACGACATTTCCTAGACGTTCTTTTCATACGTTGTACCCTCAAACATATTTTATCATTATTAATCTTAGTGCGGGTAATAAGAAGATATTAGTAAAAATGCGGAGGTTGGTTTGTGACTTTTAAGAACTAGCTAACAGAGCTTGGGTTTGCTGCCCATGCGAGTCGGGAATTCAGTCGTCATCAGATATTGTTAAGAGTGCGTGATAAGTACTAGTGATACATCAGTGCAGTCGAACTTACGAGATAAGATAAGGTGACGATATCGTTTCATTTACAATGCTGAGAAAACTTAATTTTGTTTCTACCTAATAGCGTTGTGGAGTTCCGTTTTATTGTTGTTGAAACAAATTCTGTTAAATGTCATTTAAATTGTTTTTCCTAACAATTGTGTGCAAGGCTGAAGACTTCAATGGACTACGTGTCGAGCACTTCGCAGTGGACTCTTGCAAGCTAGAGCAAGTGAAGCACATTATGGACAAAGGTGGTGACGTGCAAGTTGTCGATAACAATGGATGGACACCTCTGTTCAGAGCTGGTATGTTGTTAACTAGACTAAGAGTACTAAATGGTGTATTATCATAATTATATTATTATTATTTTCATTACGTTGGCTGCATTTAAAACTACTACATGCGCCCTTTGAATAGTGGGTTGGAAATGTTGGCATTATATATAATTGAGTATGGTAATAAAGACAATTGTATTCACTATGCACGTAGCATTGCACTAATTTATTATTTTACTAGTAACAATTATTAAATAAGTAGTAAATATACTAATTATCACAAGTTATTATCATGCGCATTATCTTTCTTTGCGTTAATTTCACTGAATTAATTAAAATTAATTAAATTGCACATGACATCGATCACACAGTTGTAGGTGACGTCTGATAATAAATAAAGTTAATAATGTTACAGTATGTCAAGGAGCTAAAACAGAAGTAATAGAAGAGTTGCTGCATCGCGGCAGCAATGTTGACGTCACAGATCGCAGGGGACTCACCTTAGTGGCTGCAGCGCGCCTTCTTAAGAACAGGCAGTACGTATGATCGTAAATATCTTAATATATATAAATTACGTGTCACAGTGTTTGTCCGCGATGGACTCCTAAACTACTTAACCGATTTAAC
>DWQK01002859.1:0-12411 GCA_018231225.1 Noctuana stator | reverse complement strand
TATGTGTTAATCCAAGTTACCCTCTATGTGTGTGCCAAATTTCATGGAAATCGGTTCAGCAGTTTTTGCGTGAAAGAACCAACAAACAAACATACAAACTTTCGCATTTATAATATTAGTAGGATCGTAACGACCTAGCCCTCGCGCTCTCCACTCTCATCTCCCATCTGTCTCTCGATCCTCTTCTGTTCTACGCTTACATTCTATATTCAAACAATTGTCATAGTTCTTCTTTATCCATCGTCTTAAAAAATAGTTCCCAAAGTATTATTAAGACATATTAACGATTTAAAGTTTAAAAGTAATAAATTGAGTTTTTGTTTATTTTAAGTCTTTGTTAATTATCGAACTTGCCTTTTTATAATAACCGCCAATAGAACTCAGCGGTCATAATTTAAAAATGGATCAAGTGTTACCCGTTTTTAGACTAAAACGTACCTATGCAGCTGTGCTGTGACCTCATAGGTGCTAAACATTTCCACGAGTATAGAAATGTTCTTAAAACTACCCCGCAAAGACGTGAAACGCGAATTCGTCTGTTCTAATGCCCTATAAATAAACATACGGGTACGTTGTAAGGAACGACGCACACTGAGTTTCACATTGGACAGCAAAACTTTAAATATATTCAAGTTATTCTGTATTCCAGAAGAATATAAACTTGTGTAGAAGTTAGGTCATTGGCATTTTTATGGGCCACTGCTGTTATGACCGGGGAAAGCCTGCAGCATACTCCACTACGTTGCTCAGTTAAAAATAATTTGCGTGCGGATTATACCCATACCAGGCGTTATTATGTTGATAAGTCGACTTGCATTAGCATTGTTATATTTATAGGGCGAATAAAATAAAAATCTAACTAAAGTAATAATACTGCAATAAAAAAAGTATTTAACAACATAAAACACCAATTTAAAAATAAAACTCAAACTTTAAAATGGTTGCTCTGGAAAATGTCGATTATCGACTTGTCAACTTATTCACGCCTGGCAACCATATATATAAATAAATATAACCAGATTAAAATGTATTGTTGCACAAAAATTGTAAATAGATGGCGCTAAAAGTTACTGAAATTATTGAAATCAGTCAAATTTCAACTCGTAGGTGACCTCTAAAAACATCAGTGCGCGTTAACCCTTACGGGCGTTTCTCGGAATGGCTTATTGATGTTGCGAGCCTTTAACAATGGCGCAGCTGTGGCGAAGTGCTCAGCGCTCGCTACAGATAAAAAAAATATCCCGCGCGTCTATATTTTTCGAGTGTTTTCTCACTGAAAATGTAGTTTGTGAAAATTGTAACTACGTACCTACTTTATTCTACTCACAAGTTTATTGTGAAAGTGAAGTTTAGGTAGGCTCTCCCGACCGGGGATGTACCAGCTCCTCATCTGATGACGTTCTTTAAAGCAACTTATTGTGTTTCGGAAGCAACTTAAAGTGAATGCCGATCGACCCATTAAGGTCGTTTCGTTTACAAAATTTCCTTTCAATATTCCTAGAACTTAAGTAAATAACCTAAGAACAATAACTTAAGTAAAAAAAATGTATATATTGAA
Organism: Noctuana stator; assembly: GCA_018231225.1. Lineage (NCBI taxonomy): Eukaryota > Metazoa > Arthropoda > Insecta > Lepidoptera > Hesperiidae > Noctuana > Noctuana stator. Next base: position 10,853 of record DWQK01002859.1, on the reverse strand, counting down.
GTACTGTTCAAAACAGCTCAATTCTAGTTGTGGACAGTTGTCACATTGAACACCATGGACAATAGTGCCAATTAAAATAATATAATCGAAGAGACTTATTGGCTGAATAGTTTTTTTAAATTCCTTATTCTAGAAAGTAGTTTTGTAAGTGGCAGTTGATTTGTTTTATTGGGCAGAGTGGCCCACAAATTCACGATCATGTATAAATTTTTCCAACAGGCTTTTATAACTGCGAGGGTGCCAATTATACTCTAAACGAATTATTTAACTACTAACTGTGCCTTCTAACTAACGTTTACCCCAAATAGTTAAAAATAGGGCAATAAACAAACAAAAAATAAGGCTTCATTATACAAAATTCATACGGCGCGTTCTCTATGAAATTCTAGGCACTACTTCAAAATGTAATTGCCGGTATAATCGGAAACAGCTCTAACAACTAGGAATTATAATGATTTATTAAAACGGCTCTAACTACCTCTTACGGTACTACGTTAAATATATACTCCACGTATATGTTGTTTTAATATGATGAAATTGCTACATTTTCACTTGTAAGGCAAAGGAAGAATGAAGAATCACATAATGAACCAATAGCTATGTCTAGTAAAATTACCTAATATATAAACAATGATCCAAACTCAAAATTTATATTCATCGTTTAACGTTCATCGAGTGTATACAACACTCGATGAACGTTAAATAATATTGGCTTCAGGAGTCCTTTTGGCTAAGGTAGACCGGAAGAAATAAGCCGGCGGAAATCACAAATTATTAACTGATTAACTAAGTCACTAACTTACTTAGTACTGCCAACTGTTCACAATATAAAACAAAGTCGCTTTTTCTGTCCCTATGTATGCTTAAATCTTTAAAAACTACGCAACGGATTTTGATGCGGCTTTTTTTTATAGATAGAGTGATTGAAGAGGAAGTTTTATATATATAAACGTTTACAGTTTTTCTGTAGTGCATTTAGTATCAGCATGGCACCCGTGCGAAGCCGGGGCGGGTCGCTAGTTACATTATAATATATATTATATTTAGGCTATCATAGAAATCATAGTTGGCATACGTACAATTCTGGTTACAACTATGTACAAATAAATTATTACATCTGGCGGTACTGTATCCCAGAACACAGCTAGTGATTTATTTATGACGTCACAATAAGCTAGTTACGCCGTGTAATTAAGCGGTACGAGATATCTCTCTAAATACAGGATGTGCTCAAAGTGTAACACGAAATTTGTTTGAAGTTTATGAACTTTTTTTAACGTCTCATACGGATAACAGATATAGGATTTCCTGTTTCGTAGGAGTCATGGACCTAGTCCATTTATACTTCTACCTCGCTGTAAATCGAACCCAAAATTATCGGAATGGCGGATCGGCGTAGTAACCATTACACCACACGGTATGTCGTATTTTAATATTCTTAATCAACCACAGATTAAATAATAGTTACTACGTTATATGCTGATAAATATTAAAAATCTTGCATTTACTACCACCTATTTTATAGTTCACGTTTTGTATGTTTAATCAGTTTAATGTATAGAATCCTACAGTAATCATCTATCTAGCTTCAAGTCATATAATCTTTAAATATACTGTAAACTTTATTAAACACAGCATATTTAAAGATAATATGAATTATGTATATCGTACAATAAATGAATCTTAGCTGATCATTCGTCCCTTCGTACCAATTACCCGCATAGTTGCAGGAAAGCGAGAGAGAAGACATTACACATCCATAACTGCAACAAATAGAACATCCTGTATAAGCTTACATAGAGATTGGCTACTTAATCATATTACTGACCACCTGAGCAACAGTTAGTGTTATTTCGAACCTTGTTAGATTGCAACATTAGATACCTACATTGGCGATAAAACATTTTCATTTCAAAACATACAATTTATCTCATCACTAAAACCCTAGAACAGAAATTGCTTTAATACAGAGATTTACTACAATACCAAAGGTTGTTCGTTACCGACCGTGAAGCATGTCTTGTGGCCAGTACTTGTGTTTCGGTTGGGGACGGTTGCTGCGGGACACACTATTTGAGGCGACCATCTTAGTCCTCATGAGTGACGCCTTGACGTAGTCTCAGATAGGACTTGTCTCCGTGGCCGGATATCCATGGGTTGCAGTTGGTTAACATCAGATGGACTGCATGCTCGTTTGCTACTCAAAAACGATACTAAAAAACCTTGAAACCTTCGTTAAATAATGTAAGCAAAATGTCGTTGTTCTCAAGAATTGCAGGATTCCTAGTAAACATAAGAAATGTTCACAACACGTGCCTAAACGCGCACGTTCCTAGAACATTTGTTACACTTGTTCTTGTCAATGCGCAATGGTTTGTTCCGAAGCGTTTTGTCTTTCATTTCTATGTCTGTAAAAACGAATATTAAAGAAACGTAATTAATTGTTACAAGTCACGGATCTCATACCTACATACAGAGAGCATGGAACTTAAGCAAGGAAGCCCTGTCGCCTTCAAATGAAGCCTTAAGTGGAAGCGGGGCAGGGCGAAAAACGGAGAGCGAGGAAACGCTAAGGAAATAAAGACGTTTCAACTCTACATTTGTTACTTCATAACTTTCGACTGGATAATCGGATTTTGATGATTCTTCTTTTACATGAAAGCTGGTACTTTCCGTTTAGCCCCATTTCAATTTGGTCTTGTTCTGACAATAGCATCCTTAAGTACCATATAAGTCTTTGTACCTATGTGCGCGACAATTTTAATGCGGTTGTTTTCGTAACGCGATTTATAATAATACATATCGGTGAGCCCATATTATAAAACATGAACAATAAATTAATTGCAATAAAGCAAAAACTTTGACCACGCTGAACATAAATTCCAAAGCCTTAATGTAATGCATATTGATACATATATTATGCATAATCGTGTGAATCTTTCGCAAGTTAGCGCTTAAGTGACCACATTGTTGAGACTTCTTGGGACTATACCGATTTTCGACCAGCAATTTGATTTATTTGTACATATACTGGTAGGCATTAGAACTTGAACAGTTCGCCGCAAAAAGTCCCGAGAGAGAAGCAATTCTTGTTTCAAGTTCTTGTGGTTATATGAGGCGACCATATCAGCCCTCATAAGTAGCAATACGTAGATGACGTATGACTCGGACATGGGTCGCAGTGACCTTAACATTAGGAGTTCTGCATGCTTCTTTGTTACTCATTTACGTTAACTATAAATATGATGTTATAAGTTCGGACGGGCACGTTAACGGTTGTTATTGATAGACAGTACAGACAGAACAGTGGTTAAACCTAGTCGGAGGCCCTTTGGACGGTTTAACAATATCTGACACAGGTTGGCCACTAACCCGTATCTCTACCAATCCGCATTGGAGCAGCGTGGTGGAGTATGCCCCAGGCCTTCCCCGGTTGTGAGAAGAGACCCGTGCCCAGCAGTGGGACAAAAGGGTTGAAGGCAAGTTCATATAACATTACGTTTAAAAATTAAGAATTATGATTGTGAGCACAATTATTTATTTACAATTTGGTTGTAAGTGTTAATATTATGTTATATTTGGTAACCCTAACTGCCCCGAGGGTCACCTAGCCCAGGTCAGTCCTAGTATTGTTCCTCAGTACCTTAAGAACAATGAGTTTGTCGTGTAAATGCTAATTACTAAACTCAGCTCGCATTTAAATACATATTATGTGTATACATTTTCATTATTATCTCGCACTAAGTATCGCTCTCGACTCCTGTGGTGTAGTGGTTAGTATTTTAAGCATTTGTTTAGATGGTAAATTGGGATTTATGAGCCCAGTCTGGATGTTTGTGTAATTGCCTCACATTGGTACATACACTCGAAAATATAACCCTGTTTCTAGCGCAGTCGGGTAATTAAGACAAAGAATAAATTACTTATTTGCGCAAACGTGGTATTAATAACTGAGACATATCGTGTTAGTTCAGACACTGTTGGAAGAGCAAAAACTCAAACCTCCTTATAATGCTGGTTGCATATACGACTTGTCATAATCTTGTGACACTGAAAAAAATGAATAAAAACGACACATTTTTGTAATTTTATCTAAATACTTTCTGAATAGGTATAACGAAATCTGAATATTCCTGGTTGTTTTCCTTTCCTCCTGTTATCATATTCCATCAAACACCATAATAATATTTATCTTTATCAACTGTTATTAAATGTTATTATTATATATTTTTAAGTGAGATACGTACCTAATATTTCAAACTTAGGTTCGCGTTCAAGATCTCAATCTTAAGTTCAGTTTATTATTGGGGTGTTAGCTGCACAATTTAACCTATATATTATTTTATTTTTGTGAATTTTTTAAGGCGATTTACGAAGCTTAGTATACTTAAGCGCGCACTCAAGATGGAGATCAGGGTCTTAAGATAGCATTTAGCATGGCGGTCACAACCTCACAATTCACAACGCAACTTTAAAGCATGAAAGATAAAAGTCGCTACCAAAGAACTTATCGCATTAGAATGCAATTGAGATGCGAAGTCTTCATGAAGAAGAATTATTCAGAGCATCGCCCCATACATAATTGAGATACCCACACACTACCGTTTTTAATTGCCACATTCCAACCGACTGTTTTTTTCATTGTCTAGAACTTATGAGTGTCTGTACTTCTTTATTCTACTCTTTTTAGTCTATCAGGCAATTAAGATTATTTACAATCAAATACATACCTACTGAAGAAGAATTCTTCTGAGTGTCTTAGATAGTCTCTATTAATGACAGTTTCTACATATAACCCTGATGATACTCTGTTGTTAAATAAATAAATAACTCTTCACACTCACAGCCCCACACTAGGATTCCCTTTGTCGTGGGTGCCATGGACCCACACAAAGACAAATACACAAACACCCAGACCGGTAACAGAAATCTAAATGCATTATTTAAATTTCTACCCCACCGGGGATCGAACCCGGGACCCTTCGAATGGTGGACTGGCGTGGTAACCACTACACCACACAGGTTGTTGGACGAAACATTGTGTTGGTGGTGGTCGTCATATATATAGTAGAGACCATAGACTTTAAGAATGAACGGACGTAATGTCCTAGTACGACGCAGTGAAGCACAACAATGGCGGTAGCGTCTGAATGTGTGAGTGAACGTCACTCGAGTGAGTTCAGAGTTGCACGGGTAAACGAATGAATATCATGCTGTGAATTTGTAAGTGTTAAGGGGCTTTGACTTATTACAGTAGCTTCACAAGGTTTTTACTGATATTACGTCCGTACGTTTTTAAGGTCTAAAGTAGAAACTATATTTTTATTTTTGAATACAGCCACGAGTCGTAGCAAGTGTATAATAAAAAGCTAACTAACCAGTTTTACGATTCCATTAAATTCGAAATTAAGTCCTAGTAGCAATGCATAGCAAATCGGCTATAAAGCTTGCTGATTGGAATTCATTACCACGTTCCACCACTATTCAGTGATTCAGCGCTTGACGGAAGTTTATGACAAACTTATCTATATGTACCGTTAGTTACCACAATTCTGCGCTAGTCATATGAACATAATGCCTAATGGCCATCTCTATAGCCAAAACAGATTTAAATTAAACACACTAGCTTATATGTCCGTAACTTCGTCCGCGTGGATTTTATAATCAATTGGATCAAAGAACCCCGTTGTCACATGCAAAATTTGCCCACGTTTTTCATCCACTTAGAGACAGAATTTCGGAAAATCCTTGGAAACTTCGGAAACTCACGCTCCAAATTTCAGGTTTCTACGATCAGCGGTTTAGGCTATGCATTGTTCTGTCAGTCAGTTAGTCATCACTACATAGTATAAAGCAAAGTCGCTTCCCGCGTCTTAGATCTTTAAAACTACACAACGGATTTTGATGCAGTTTTCTTTAATAGATAGAGTGATTCAAGCGGAAGGTTTATATGTATAATTTACTGATTTTGAGGCGGTACTAAGATTGCCGGGTCAGCTAGTTTAGGATAAAGCGTTTTATAAATATAGGTAGTAGTATAGATTCTTATTAAAAAATTTACCTGCTCTGCTCCTATTGATTGTAGCGAGATGAAAAGTATACTATAACCAGCTCAGGAGCATGAAAAATAATTCTACCAAGTTTAGCCGAGTAGTTTTTGTTTCTATAACGGTTATACAGACGGACAGACACAAATTTCACTGATTGCATTTTTGGCATCAGTATCGATCCCTAATCGTCCCCTAATAGTTATTTTGGAAATATGTTTCATGTACAGAATTGACCTCTCTACAGATTTATTATAAGTATAGAAGATGACACCTTACTTATTTTGGGAACTAAATGATGATGTTACTTTTATACTTCGTTCACGCAAACGAACTCGCGAGCAAGACCAGAGAGAGAGAGTAGGTACCTACTTTTTCAATTAAGTTTGTGCTGCTAGAAAATTCATTCAAGGCGAGAGAGTTTCCTATTTCGTCTTGACGTCGACCTCGGAGCGATTCAAGGAAGTGAACGTCTCGACATCCGACTATCCGGAGCCTGAAGGTCATCAGTTATTCTGTAAAGTTCGGACGAGTTCCCTGTTTTGTATGGAAACTTCCATCCGGGGATAAGTAGGTAAGCGTCTGGAATGAATAAAACATTACCCGTAATTTCATTATGCTATGACATCGAGATGAAGGCAGTAGGCACGTGACGAGGACTTATCAAGTTTGAAGTACGCATAATTGAATACCGAGAAGCATCACAGGCAATCATGTCTAATTGGAATCAAAGATATTTGAGGTTATTTTGGTAGAAGTATGCTTAGAGGAAGGGGTTAATGATTCAGTCATAGAAGATACAAGGTACATAAGCATTTATTCAGATATTAAGTTATTTTTACAATAGTAATCTAGCGCTATCAGGCTAAAGCTATACTGTACAGTTAACCATTTGCGATTTTACACTTGATTTTAAAGGAGCGCCGAGAGTTTTTTTCCGCCGGCTTTTTTCTCCTACCTTAGCCGAAAGGGCGCCTAAAACCGATGTACTGTGTTATTTGACGTTCATCGAGTGTAAACAAATATCTTATGGTGAATAAAAATGTTTTTATTTTATTTAATTATTTTAATAATAAGAAATAATTGTTAAAACTAACTTAAAATATAAAAAAAAGAAAATATAGACCTATATATTAATAGAATCTATATATATACAATATATACATAACGTATATACTAATTGCTATAAAATACGTCATTCAAATTGCTCTCCTGCGGATGGATACCTAAACCACTGACAATCTCTCTGTATAGCTATGCTTACACATAAGTACCTAACTGTCTGACTGCAGAACCACGTAAGCAACGCACACAGAAACACCCAAACAGAAATCCAAATTCATCATTTAATTTATGTATCTTTCCCACCAGAAATCGAACCCAGGATCGAATGGTAGACTGGTCGTTCTGGGATTAGATATAAATTCTCCATTCTATTTCTATTCTATTCTATCATGTATATAAAGGACAACCTTGGTCTTGTCACATTCCTTGCATATTTATGGAATTCCTACACCCCAATATGCTTTATTATTGGCAGTCGAATACCGCATGGCTACTTGCGGTTGGACGCTGCTGCGGTCACTACAGTTGCATTCCGATTTTGGTGGTGGATTAATACTAATAATGTTTAAGATAGGATTTGTCTTGTGATGTAAGCAGTAGTCAATTAAAAATTGTAAGTGATTTTACAGAGTGATCGAATGAAACAAAATATGGCTGATATAGCGTGTGAGATGAGACAGAAAATCGCATATAGATGTAGTCGAAGTAGTCGATGATTTAGTTTTGTTAATGCAATGCAATCTATTGAAATTAAATCGATTTTAGTAAAAAATTGGAAATAACTTAATTTTTTTTGCGACATAATAGGATTTATTTATTAATTTAATTAAATAATTATGTCTAGGTGTAGGTATGTTTTTTTTCAATCTAGACGATATTGAGTCTTATTCAGGGATCCTAGAATCCTACTAGAGCCTACTGTAGGCTTCTAAGTCAATCCCAGAACCAACCGGGTTTACATACCTACGTTATTGGCCTAAAATATTTTGATCGCAAGTGAAATTACGTGTGTAAAAAATATTTAAAACGTTAAATAGCAACACAGCAGGAGAAGCCAATATTACCGAAAAAAGATTTATCGATAGAATATTTAGGTAGGTAACGCATACCGTTCACTTGATTTATGCTTTATGGTCTAACATTTTACCATAAATATTATGATACAACTTTTTTGCAGTTATCGTAATAGCATTTATAATATTTTAGCGACTTTGCGCTCATCGTGAATATTTAATTATTATAAATTACAAAACACACGGTCCCGACGCCAAATTATGATTTATCTGTTTTTACAATTAATTTATTAATACTCTAGCATTCATTCGCTGCCAGTGAGCTATTAAATCCGGTTTAAAGTTAAATTTGTAGGAATTAATACGTTGATATTAAAATGTTAAGACTCTAAGCTTATCATTAGAGTATTTCTGTATCAAAGTATGTCAAAATGTCTGAGAATAATTTTTTTTAATATATGTAAAGTAGAACACAAGGTGCTTAGTGTCTGATAAAGAAATGATTAATACATATCTAATAATGAATACATATGATAAAGAAATAAATAACACACACCTTCCTCTCTACAGGTATACCCATCAATTCTTGAATTGAACATCTTGATGTCTTGATAGTTCTGTGGGCTAATATAAATATAAGAATATCTTCCTCATCAGCTCTTGTCGGTCAAATTGCGACTTGGATTTCAAGGACTAATTGACGCCGCGTCAAGAAACTAGCGCTTCTATACAATTTTATTAGTACAAACAACTTAATTCACATGTAGTTTTCGGGAAAGGTCCCTCCTCATGAACTCCCGTCAAATAAATTTCTATTTCTAATAACCACGATACAAAACCAATATTTGAAAAATGAAAACGGCTTTAATGATAATAGCGCACAAGGGACTTACACCCCCAAAACCACGACGATTAGAGATTTAAGAGGGATGTTTTTTGGGGATGGACTTTTTAATATCCAAGACAATATCACCACTCATAATACTCCCTAAGTGATTAAGAGTTTTTCTGCAGCGAACGATGGTAAAGTCCCTGGAGTGAAGAAAATAAGAACACTATCTAAAGATGCCTTAGGTATAATTATAGAGCCTTATTGACGGGTTAACACGGAAATTGACTTAATTATTTACATTTTTATACCAACAATATATTCAAATGTTGTATGTAGTTATGGAATGATGACCTGAGGAAAATAGCGGGAAACCGCTGGATACACAGGACACAGTGGTTGGCTGGTAGCCATTAAACCACAAGGGTCGTCAAACATTATTTTATTTTATTAAAATTTGATTTTTTTTCCTTTGCTTGAGTTTGGTGCAGTCAAACAACGCCATTTTATTATACCTATAGGTACTAGTAAATTTCAGAGAATTCAGAGGAGTGAATTCCAAGTTTTTACATACACATATTAATACTGTTGAAAAAACACACAAAGAAAAAAACATATTTTTTTTTATTTTAAACAATACGCAACTGATCTGAAAAATTTCCAATCGAACCCCCGATTGAAATCTCAAATCTAGCGGAAGCGGAAAAAACAAAAAGGTAATCATAGCTGACTGTCCGGGGCGGACAATGGCGCAGTCCATGGGGAAACATGGCAGATCGCAATCAATGCCCCCGCGTTGAAGGGATGAATCACGGATGAAAGAAACACGCGGAAATGCTTGACACGAGGTCCGATTCTTACTAAAACTGAGTGTCAGTTTTTATTTAGATCAGCGATTCCCAAAGTGGTCGATATTGATTATTTGGTGATATAAACGAAAACTGATTTTGTTCTTATTAGAAAGTTTAAAGATATTGTTATAAGTTATGGTAAATGTACCAACTGCATGAATGACTAATATTTTAACTAAAACTAGAGATAGGATTTTTAAAGTTACTTGGCTATGGGTGTCGGAGGTATCAGTTCATTTCGAAAAAGAAGTCTCTTACCATTTCCTATCTCATATCTCTGTTCCTTGGGATGAATGGCATCAATAGAAAAAGAATTCCTTCTTTAGTATTTACAATGTCTTGTTATAATTAATATCGGCCTTTATTATGAATTATGGTTTAATGCATCAGTGGAAAACGTGATGAGTAATTTATTATAGGAAAAACGTAGGAAATGAGCGAGGTGGGTGACCTACGGTCTCACTTTATAGAAAATAGAAATTATGATATTAATTTACAGTAAGTACCTACTATGAGTTCGTGAAAATTAATTCAAGAAACTCAATGTAATTGTGTGTATTAAAGGGTCATTAGTATTCCGAAGAAGCTTTCATTAAGCTGGAACTTGAACCTTTGACAAAGAATGTTATTTATGATTTCAGCGTAAACAATTATTTACTTACCGTCTAGACGCAGACACAAATATTTTACGGTGCACAATTATTTTTAGAAGTCTAATAAATCGAAAATAGAATTTTTGGATTTACATTCGCTTATCCCTGCGACTTTATCCGCGTAGACTTTAGAATCGGGCCCTAAAAATAAAAAATATAGTAATCTGGACTAAGGAATCGTGTTGTCCTACACAAACTTTGTCCCCGTTTTTCACACCCTTGGGATCCGAATTTCGAAAAATCTTTTCTTACCGGATGCGTATGTCACACGAAGAATACATCCTCCAAGTTTGTAGTGTCTACGATCAGTAGGCGTACCACGAATATTTACAAATCCGTCATCGAGTAGTAACAGTAAAATTTTGTATGGGATTTTGAACAGCGCTGCGTATCGG
>DWQK01002858.1:0-12413 GCA_018231225.1 Noctuana stator | reverse complement strand
TTCAAATTTTTTTTTAGTTTCGATTTTCATTCAGGTACATTAATCCAACTCATATGAATCTAGTATAGAGTACCTATCGGGACAAAGGCACACTTAATACTAAAACTGTTAACTACAGTAAACATGTAAAATTTTTGTAAACTCTAAATAAATAGCTAGTATTAGGTAATCATTATGAAAACGTGAAATAAAGAGATAGTTAGACATTGATTTGATAAGAGCGAGATAATGCTGAATAATATTCTTACAATCCTTATTTGCATCGTGACCAAGTTATTATTTGTTACTGGTACATGCTTAATGCATTCTAAGTGTTACGAACAAACCTTTGGCTGTGCAATTGACCCATAGAGGGCAATCAGTGACGTCTGTTTGTTGCTAGTGGTTTGACAGAACCATTCGTCCGTGTTATCTGCTGTGTTATCAGTAAGCGTTGGCGATCTAACTATCTCGCGGTCGCAAGCGCCCCATCCTGCCACTCGTAACATAACCGTGCCAACGTACTCTCGGTTTTCAAATCGCCTTTCGCTCGGCGCCCCATTCACAATCGACTTGGTCGCCACAGTCGCTGCATGTTGCTAAAACGTCAATTGGTTCGTTAACCCACTTCCTCGGTTTTACGCGTTCGTATCCGGCGCTCAAGAAGTTCGGAAGCGATGTGCCCATCTCGTATGTTACCTAACCGTGCTAAGACATTATGATGTTACGTTAACTTTTTTTTATGTATAAACGACCATGTACACGTATTCAGTGAAGTGCTTTTTTAGTTTTGAATTGTGCATAATCGTGCAGAATTACGGAAATGATGTTGCGTCGCCGTGGCACTTATACGGTCAACGCTGATTCCGATACTCGCCACAGTTGGACCAAGTCCGAAGACCACACTTCGTTTGTTGTGAAAAAAAATGGTAGGAAAGTTAAAAATTTCCAAACATTAAATCACATTGCATATATTATTCGGAGCCTTAAAAATGATTAAATTGTGTCGCAATTTTCAAAATACCTATAGCTCTTTTGTACCGTTTTATATATGTAACCGTAAGGTTATAAATACTGGGGCCCGAGTCTGCTATTACCACGGAAACTGTCCAAATCAATCTTTGACTCTGACAACTGAATTACGAGACGATTGCAATAGCGGACTCGGGCCCCAGTAACCTTGGTGACATATACGAAACGTCACGTTAAATTCTAAAATAACAAACTCTACTTCATGTTACTACTGAAACAATACAAAAAAATGTCCAATACATTTTGTCAGATATATGTTATTGTAGTCAGTCTTTCTACTTGAGTTGAGTGAGCCAATACAACGTCATTATTTGTTATCGTTGATTTTGGTGGCATGTTTTACTAATGATTTATTATCTAAACATCTATATAATGTGGAATCTAAATACTAGTTACAGTATTTTAATGTAATGCTTTTTCCATTAATATTGCGGAAAGGTGGCCAATATGTTTTTAATATTACGTGAAGAGAAAACTGTTTAGCACTTTATGGGATGAGTTTGAGATTTTGCTTAGTTCATGTGGAGGAGTACACTATTAAATATATTTATGTTCAATAGTTTGTTACAAATACATTAAATGATATAAAATTGTGACACATCGTTACGGTTCACTGAATTTATTAACATAAAACTTTGTGTACTTCATTGATAGGATAGGTACTTAGAGATGAAACTGAAACAATCATAAGGAATAAATTATTTTTTATGCTTTTATTTTATGCCTTTTGTTACAGATAGGTATAAGTATGTGCTTCAAAATTTTATAGCTGCAATAGTAAATAACTCTTGACATATGATAAGATTTGATAAAGGCTGCATAGTAAAGTCAACTTGAGATAAAAGTATTACACTTGTATAATAATATAATTTTTAATGTTTCTATTTCTATGACCTGTATAATGCTAAAAATAATATAAAGTTATAATGCTTCACTTGATAGGCTAGTGTTGGGCTAGACAATAGGTAATTGAATCCTTTTTGTCGTCTATAAAAAGTTGAAGTAGCATCGAAACAAATATTTAAGTAATACCTTTAATTTTTAGTGTAGTTGTGCGTTTGTGAAAATATTGTATTTATAAGTAACCTAAACTTAGAACGCTGTTCTATTCGGGTATTTAAGTTTGAGTTCATTTAGACTTTAATACGAGTACGAGGTGTGCCGGCTTCCGATTAATTATTTAATAATTTTTAATATCGCTATGATCTACCTAAGTTTGAAAAACCAATATTTTACCAAAATGTTATAATTAGGGCGAGTTATTTTTGTCCTTTTCACACAAAAAATGGGTCATCGTCAACTAAACAGAGGTGTGTCTTGGATAAACGCCCAAAATGTATTTTAACAGATTTTAACAGGCAAGGTGTTATTTATAGTTAAATTTTGCAGGGTCAAGTTTGCTACATTTTTTACTAAATATAAATCCTACCTGAATAAGTTGTTAATAAATGATTACCGAGTTAAAACTTTATAAGCCCGATATAATAAAATTATGTCGGAATGTAACAATTAATCGTATCTAGGTGTATAATACAGTTAATCCTAGAACGGTCTTCAGTCCCTCACAAACATTAATTTGTAATTATCTACTAATATAAATATGTACAATGGAATACGTCTTTATGACGAGAGAAATAAATAAATTAATAAAACTTAAAATACAGTAAAATTAGCGTTTTTTCGATGAAATTTAAAAATTATGCATTTTCGCCTCATAATATAAAAAGTACTTTTTAATTTACTATCTACTGCTGCACTACTTTATCAATTAAGACTAATTATTTATTTAAATTTAACTTTAACTGCGGTACTTTTCAATTCTAACTGCAATAACTCTTCGACACATTGTTCTCGTGAATTATGTATAAGAAGTCTTTACAAATTTATCGTATTGCGATGACAGTGTCAGCGATACTTAAATTTTCGGGCTCACAAGCCTAACAAATTTAAGTATTATTGTGGCCTGAAGGTGTCGTCAAGATTACATCAAGTATCTTTCTACATTTGATATACTACAGATATGCATACGATAGCCTTCATTTTGCAATCATTTTTATCGAGTATGAACTATAAAACTATATTACAGATGTTGTAATGGAAGTTTTATTTTATTCCGTATTACATCAAAAATACAACATTCGTTGTTTCAATGAGCAATGATTTCTTGTAGACAGAGTATTTTTATCTGTTTTCAGAATTTTCTACTTCTTTAACGAACTCTTAACGCCATTATGTTTACGTCAGTTACGTCAGCCAGCGGTCACGTAGCACCTAAATTGACCAATACATACAATTGCCCAATAATATTTGATGTCAATTTTTTATTCTATGTGTACATATGTATACTATACTGTCTTTCTCACCATAAAACGGTATTAGGCTGATAAAATGAAGTGCTTATTTAAATAATATTATATTAAATAAGTAATAAAATACAACACAACTTAGATGAAATAATGAAAAAGCCAATAATAAGTATACAAATATTACGATATTGTAATTCAGTTGCGAACTCGAGCGCACCTGACGCCGGCTGGCGCGTAGCAACACAGAGTGCATTTTCTGACGTGAGCCGAGCTGGTGCGTCATCGTTTTAGAAGTGGCGTGACCGGTTTTTCTATTATCCTCGCTTAGTGTGTTGCAACAACCATCGCCTTGGTTGGATTCAAAAGCCGACAACGGACGCGGCAAAGCGTAGATGTAAGGGAACTGCAGAACCAGGTGTCGCCTTCCAAGAACAATGGAGAGGTGTGCAGCGGATTGTGACCAGGAAATGCGTTGTCCTCCCCTATTATAAAAAATTATGTGACACACTTTTGCTTGTTTCGCAAAACAATGTTATAATGAAAATAATATATATCTAGTCCTGTAGTGTACGAAACATTATCAAACTGATATTAATTTTTTAAATTAAATTAATAATAAATAGGATCTTATTCGTAACTACTCCATCCTAGATAAATCAATCGCAACATTCGCAATCGGTAGCGAAAGCGTATCGAATGACAGGTGTCCGCGGTCTCGCGGCTTCTCGCGTGCAAAGAACCCAACTAACTTCGCCGAAACTGCTAAACTAATCCAATTGCTGTGGCCTTGAACAAATGATTATGTCGGATAAGGTTTTTTATGAGTATTAGATTAAGAGGTAGGTATTGTTGCAAAGTTTTCAGTCATTTCTGTTTTTTTTTTCATAATGTATTTAGTGATTTTTCCATTTTCATTGCTCTTTAAACTATCCTACGGCAGGTAGATACATCAAATAACTTTTCAAAATCGAACGAAAGGTTTAGTCCCTGAGGTAGGTTAGGTAAAATTAGTGATGTATATGTGATGTAGGCGTTTTCGATAGTTTTATACAAGGCAGATAGATGCCTTTGTTATGACAATAGGTGTTTCGAAAATAAAAGGTTAAAAAAAGGTAACTTAGCTTGTAAATATATTCTTCTTCAACCCCTATGCCACTTATGCATTCGAGTGAACCACCCAGCAGACCTTTTAAAAATTCACATTTAACAAACAGCCTAAAAATAACCGCCGAAATTCTTCGTCAGCCCGAATCTCCCGATATGTAATTTGTCTGTTCTGCCGCATGAGTTACTGCAGTTGGTGGTCGACTGGGTTTAGGGTCCTCGTCTAGATTCTCTGGACCACGTTTATATCCATGAAACCAATAATAAATTGCTAATACAGGAGCACAAAAGCAGCTTTTAAATTTTTTTACGGAATTGCTTGATGGTTAACTAACACTGCCGGGCATTGGTCTCCTTTTTAATATATGGATAAAATTTCATTATATTCAGTCAGAAATTTATCATACACACACATGTTTACAGTAAACCGTTAAGTATTTCCTTTATTCAATTATCCCGACGACCTAGATTTGCCTGAATATTTATCATATTATGCTCATAAAAATTAACGAGTTCTGTTTGTTACTTAGTCATGAATATCATCAACAGACCAAATTCATTTGAGAATTCCCTGCAGTATTTTGTTTCCAACACAAAAGAAGTAATCGAAATCAGTTAGCATTGTAGGTATTGAGTCATTCGTTCATTTATCGTGTACATGCGTGGAAATTTAAGATTGTGATGATTTTGCTAATGAATCCTATATAATCAGAACAGGACCAAATTGGAGGAACGACATTTCGAAGAAAAAAATAATCATTGAAATCGATTCACTTTTAGGACTATTGATTTTCGGTGAACATACGTGTACATAAAAAAAGATCCTAACGAATTGAGAACATTCCTTTTTTGAATTCGGTTAAAAAGTACATAATCTTGTGTTGCCTTTTTAGGTATTGTAGCAACTTATACCCGTGGCCTTGTACGATCATAACGCAGGATTTGTAAATAAATAAGTACTTTTATTTATTTAGTTCAGATCGGTCGGGGAATTGTGTACAGTGCTTTTTAACGTGTACAATTTTAGGTGACGTCAAGTGAGTAAAAATTATCGTCGATAGTATAAAGAGTAAGACACGCGCGCATGCGATTTGAAACTGATCAAACGTGGTGACGATAAATAAAAATAAGACACCTAACTATAAACATCCAATACAGCTTTCAGCATCAAATTAAAATGTGTATTTCTAAAAGTTTCACTAGTTCTAGTTCATAATACCTTCGTGATACTAAATACTATAATATATGTTTCGACAACCCAATGTTGGTAGTGGTACCATGTTGGAACAAAGCAAACCAGAGTCCAGAAGTAGTATTTCGTATCGATATTTGCAGAAGAACATTAATTGGTATTTAGTATTTACGGTGCGAAACAACTTCGCGGAATAACGTTCGGGCTCATTAAAATAAGTAAGCTGTTAAGTAAAAGTATAACAATAGTCAATAATTCTAAAGTTTGAATTAGCGCATTCTCATAAGTTTGTGGAGGGCCGTCCTCCACGGGGCGGGGCGGGTATGTGACGCGCCATTTGGCCCATTTGACGGCAGTTTACTACGAGGCGTGCTCGTGTGCGATACTCTGTCAAGCTGGAGTGCCCCGTGGGTCCAGTATGTTTAGACAATTTGAGAGTTTCCGACGGTCCCGCGACGATGACCCTACGCCCGGTCGGCGAAGTGGGTGCTCGCTCCGAACCTTCGCTTCTCCGCTTACTTGACACCGACAAGAGTGGTCAATTAAGTCGCGCTCGTGATCGCCTTTCCTCTTTCTGTAAAAAATTACGCCGCACGATCAGTGAGTTTCAATTATCTCATAGCAAAAAGAGTCGCGTTCCTGGATTTTTGCTATTTTTCTACTCGCCACTTAATAATTGTGCTTATTCAGTATTACATTATTTAAATTACATGTTTATTTTGTATTGTATCTCACATGTATATTCTCTTCAATGTCCTAATGCTGCTTTTGTGTTTTGCCGCGACTCAGGCGACGTGGATACTCCTAAAAAGGCCGAGCTGGGTTTGGAAAAGAAGGCCGGAGCCTCGCATCGTAAGTGCTAGATGTGGCCCAAATCATTAGCTCGATTTTAGTGTTTTTTTACCTTCACATTTCCATACTGTTTCACATTTTAATGCGACAATCCCCCTACACGAATTAAAAATAAATGAAACCCTGTTTAAACCGTATCAATCGTGTTGGAGGATTATCGCACCAGTCATAATCCGTTTACTGTCATCTCATTTGTCTTCTACTAGACCGGTGTCGTATTTAAGTTTAATTTGTTTTATTGCGTTGTATTTATTAATAAATAGATTTGATGTTGTAGTGTAATATTGAAGAAACTTAATAGGTAAATAAAACAAAGTTTTGTTCAATCGGAGTATCTATATCTATACTTTAATATATGTAATTACTAATTAGTATCGCTAAAGTTTTTAACGTGGCAAATTTTTTTAAGATCCGAAATAAAATCTAATAAGAGCTTCTTCTCTGTTTAAGAAAACATATTTTTTAAATGTTTTTAATTACTAGGTTTTAGATTAAATGGGATTCAACAAGTCTGCCTCATTACCATTTGATATTTACAATGATTAGAAATGTTGTTATCCCTTACACTATTTTTTTTTCCTTTACCTACATAGATAGGAAAGTTAAAAGAAATGATAGTCGTGGTTAGTTAAATTACTTACATGCTAAAATTAAATAGACAAAGAAACTAAATTAATGAACGGATATTTGAAAATAGATTAGAACATCAAGATCAAGTAAAAAGAAAATAATTACTGTTTATTTTATATTTCATAAAATATTTATTTACTTACTGATTCAAGTATGCACCATTAATTTAGGAAAGTGTCTAGAAATTCAGATAAACTAAGATTAAATAGTATGAAAACACACCGTTTAAGGGGTCAGTGCAAAAGAGAAAGAGTACCTACTGCATTCTCCAACTCAATTATTTTATAAACTTAGGAGTTTAATAAATTAAGTACAACAAGATTGTAAATTAAAGAATGGTTTTGCATGCACGGGTGGTCAAGTTTGTGCTGACCCTAAGCGACGATGACTTAAATCATCATCTTCATATTAAATATTCAGAATTCTCTATGTTTGTGTGTAGTTCTTCTTATATGTGCACTTGGAGAATTTTCTTTCACGCTTAATTTTACTTTAAAAACGAGTGTGTCTATTAAAGTTACCAATATGCATGTTATTAGAAGTGATGTTAACGGAAAATCAATCATTGGTAGTAAAAAGCTGCGTGGGTGGCGCACCCATATTGCCTATGGCGTTATTACTAGACGCAAGCCGATGTAAACCCTAACGTATTACACCCCTTGTTTATCATCAGAAGGTATGTTTGTATAGAAATGTACACACTTCGTTTTCTTTATAGTCATAATGTTTCTTGACATATTTAACTTGACGCCAATTAATTTAATTAATTGTATTTAACAAATGGATAAAGCGTATTAAAATGTGTAATTATGCTCTTAATCGAGTAAAATGTTTGAGTGAGTTTTATTTTTAAAGTTAAAATATTGCACATATTTTTGAGATGCAACTACATATTTATTATTTTATCTCGTACTATGTCCGTAACTGCTTCGCACCTGCTGCGTTTTATTAGCATAGCGTGTCAGGGTGACTATATTACAAGATCAGAATATATAATTAGTAGTTTAAAGAATTCATCATCTGCTGCGCAGGACTTATTGAAAATTTTAAAAAGCGTGAAACACTACATTTAAATAACATGTTCTTTACAAAGTGAAAAACTGCAAATTACTTTTGTTAAACGTCCGTCACATTCAAACACACGTGGTACACTTTACAAGTGTGTGACAAGTGTATTAGCGTGATGGTGTGTCTTAAATCAATTATGATTATAAGTGGATATTTCAAATTACAATATTCTTCTACTGACGGGTATGAAATTGTGCGGAAGTTTATTATTATTAGCTTATTAGCACCAAAAGTCATTTGCCGTTTGAAATTTCACAATCTTGGAACTGTCTCTTTGGTTAGCTAATGTTTGAATGCTTGTTAATTAACCCGGCGGATTCTTTATTTTTAGTCACGTGATACAATTTTCTGATGCTGTTTTTTTTTGCTTAGCGGTGAACCAATAGAAGCGTGGTAGAGAGATATAGAGAGATAGAGTATGTACATACCACGGTATGTACATATTCTATCTAAAGATAAATGTATTGGTCTGAATAGTTCGGTTTCAGAAAGTTATAATACAAATGTTTATAGAATGCTATTGAGATTTATACAAAATATGCAAATGTCGCACACAGTTAGGTACAAGTTAAAACAATAAATTAATTCAAGTAATTTCAATAACAATGTCATAGGTACGTAATCTAAAAATTGATTTACATTATAATTATGTATTAGTAATACACTGATGTCAAAAGGAATTTTTAAGAGTTATTCTGTATTTATTTTCTAGTAATTTTTATATGTGGTCAGGTAAGTAAATATTTTAACACACATTCCGTATTTATTACGTTGGATTCATGAAGTATGGTCGTGGTCTATACAAAAACTAGTCTGAACGTTTTTACGTGGCCTCGTGGAGCACCTTTTGCAAAGCTAAATAGCTTATTCATTTATTCACTAGTCAGATATCCTTTAAAAAGTATGCATGAATGGTGAAAAAGCGTTTTTCTATATGTCATAGTGGTTGTGGAGTCGACTGGTCTGGCCATTGTGATGTTCTCGACTACGGGATGAGACTTACGGAATCTTAACTTAGTAGCGTTCCTGTTTAATTTTGATTTGATTCATCAGAGCGGTTACTCACTTTGACAATTTATTACTACATAATTTTTCTTTTAATCCAAAACGTTTCTCAGCTTAATGTACCTATACAAAGACGTTTTCATATTATATCAAATTATCATAGTTAGCTTTAAGGACTTTAATCGTAATCAAATAACTGAAATATATTTAAAATATTTAGTTATTTAAAAACGGTCATTACTATTTTGGGTATTAACCTCTGTGAATAGCGAAAGAAACTGTTTATTTTATACCAAAACACCTGACTTGCTGTACATCGTTTAGTACCTATCGTAAGTCGTGATTCTATAATATTAAGTATTTCCTTCAAACCAGTTTTTTTTGTGTTGTGTGCCGCATAGTTGATTTTATTTATGCGATTTACCAAAAAAACACAAAATATTTGTCACAAATGTAATTTTTTTATTCCACTGTAGCATTAATTGTTTCTATTTTATTTCTTTAAACTCTACTCGTGATGTACTATTGAGAAAACATAAGTAACCATGCAATCAATGAGGTAACCTCGCCTTGGTATAGAAGCCAATCACACTAAAGCCCACTTCATAAAAACGTTTTAGCAACAGTACGCTTCTAACAAGATAATATATATTATTTCTTTCTAAGCGATTACTTAATACGACCCTGAAGTTTAGGAAAAAAACTTTTGTACAGAACTAAGATTTTTTTTAAAAAATTAATCTTTGATAAAAATCGCACTGAGGCTGTAAAGCAGGGCCTTATAATACATTTAGGTTTTTCTTGCTTCAGGAGCCTAAATTTGCTATTTTACAACCATGATGGCGCCAATATTACACTACTACAATGGTCTTCTAATTGAATTACGTGTAATACACGGTAGTTGAAACTATTACTAATTTTAGACGATGTTTTCAAGTTAAAACTATTTTTAAATATAACCAACAATTTGTTTTTCATTTAGGTACGATACGTATATGATGACAGTTGCATGAAATCAGTGTAAACTTTAACAACTTGAGTAGATTTATACCGAAACTACCAACATACGAATTATTTAGGTGATGTTTGTATAGCAGACGCACTAGACCCAGACGACAAGTAATAGTGACGATGCTTTGAATGTACGATAAAGAACACTTCTGTTCACCTTTTCAAAAGTGATTTATAATAAAACGAAATTCTTAGCTAATACCCTAACTTTTGCCAACTTTTGTTGTTTTCATTTAAGTAGGTATAGTTTACATTTTTAATATTACTCATTAAACGCTTTTTGAGAAATTTATGGTAGTGTATAAAGTGTACGATCACGAAAGTCTGTTACCTGCTGTTTTATTATTAATACCGCAGAAGTGTGCCACTAGCCTCTGAAGTAGCCCATTCATGCAAATGGGCGTGACGTTACGCGCGTTGACATTTTACTCAAAGAGGAAGAATGGACGATAAACCAAGGGTGTTTTTCATAACATTTTTTAAAAAGAGTCGAAATTCTCAATAAGCAATATCTTATGCTGTTCGTTATAATATGTATAATTGTTAAGCTTATTCGCTATTTATTATTTTTACGTGTCAGCTATTTTATTACGGATATCAAAAACCGTGACTACGAATTTTTGACCCATATACGTATAATTTAGAAAGTATAAATAGAATTTTTATCATTCAACTTAATAAATACAATTATTTGTTACTAGTAACTATGTACGTATAAATTTCAATATCACGAAAGATTCTGATAATTATTTCAAAGTAGAAGACCAGTTTTGCAATAATAGTATTATTTCACTTATAATAGGTATTTTATCGAATAATGAAATATTTATTACAATAATTGTACAATGAGCCAAGTGAAAAAGTTATGTAACCTGAGGAAGCAATTTTAGAATAGGTAATGCTATCGTTGTCCTAGTCTTGGAAATAAAATTATGTTAGTCGATAATACAAAGTACACATTTAGGTATTGAAATAAAAAAATCTTATCACAGTGGGCAGCGTTGTAAAAAATGATGACAAACGGGGTGTTTGCAGGCAAGGACGGCTCGAAGGTGACGACTGTTGTAGCGACGCCGGGGCAGGGCCCCGACCGGCCGCAGGAGGTGAGCTATGCGGACATGAAGCTCATAGGCAATGGCAGCTTCGGCGTCGTCTACCAGGCCAAACTATGTGATACCGGCGAGCTCATTGCGATCAAAAAGGTGCTCCAGGACAAAAGGTTCAAGGTAACATATTAAATATTCTATAAATCGTTAAAACATTCCACTTTTGCGGAAAATTCTTTTTAGTGGCCTAAGTAGTATTTCAATAAACCAAATATTATATATTTTAAAACAGGCCTTTTTTATTTTATTTAGAAAAAAAAATTGGGTTTCAAATAAATCTGAATAAAATTATGAGTGTACCATCCCATTTTACCCGTTTGGCGATGTATTTCAAAATTGTGTATTAATGCTGTTTTATTTAGTAGTCGGAGTTTTGAAGAAATTGATTTTGTAATATAACACACAAAACAGACTGGCTCAACAGGAATAAATAATTTTATATTTATTATAATAATATTATACTATTCTTTATATTACAGAACCGAGAACTTCAAATTATGCGGCGACTGGAGCATTGTAATATTGTCAAATTGAAATTCTTCTTTTACTCCAGCGGAGAAAAGGTACTGATAGTACTATTAGCATTTTAATTAACACCTAATATCACTTTACTTGGTTTCAATAGCATTTATGTTTTATAGTCAAAATAATGATAGCTGTATTGTAATAAGGGTTTATGTTTATGTTTTATCTGAGGAAAGGTGGCAGTGCCCGTGGCGGTTAGCTCACTACTAAACACCATGCAGTCTCTAGATGTCACAGTATGTCTAAAGTACCAATAAAATTCTTACGCTAGTGTGCTAACGCACAATTACGTTCATGTGAATTATGGCAAGGGTTACCGATTTATATCTTGAAGTAATGTCATTTATTCAAATTCAATTACATGTAAGCAAATCTATCACACAATCATGAACATTTTAACAGTTATCGGTCGGTGACCTAAAGTGCCTTATATTATAAGCAAATGTGTGAATCCTTTGACTCAAGATACGGATGTTAGAAATTTCATAAATAAATAATAAATCATATCATTGGTTACGAGCTTTTATTTTGAAATCGGTTCAAGCTCTGGGTTTGAATCATTATCACTGCCATCTTTACGAAAGAGCACTTGGTGTCAAATCA
>DWQK01002857.1:0-12414 GCA_018231225.1 Noctuana stator | reverse complement strand
TATTATTTAATAGATGTAAGAAGGACATTCACGCAATTAATATCAGAGTCACTAATTAACGATATAAAGCGCCTAGTAAACGCTATATCTATCGCTAAATTATATATTCTTTAATCACGCTAGCGAAAATACTAAGTACGCCTCCATTACTCAACGTCGTTTGAATATCTACATTTATTTATTTCAAACGATCGTTTATACCAGCCAGCTGCGAGCAAACAATCCAATTAATCAACTAGCAATTAGAAATAATACCGAAAGCTGATTAACTCGATATCGGCGCTAAATTCGATTACTGGATTGCAAATAGGATTTCGTACCAGTGTATGTGATTAAATACTATTTTAATACGCTTCATATAATACTCGTATGTCGCTAGCTCGAAACCTATCCCTATGATACCTAATAGGAACTAAAAGCCTAACTCTGAAGTCTTTACACGAGTTCTTGTACGATAAACGCAATTCGGTCGTGAGTTTATCGTGAGTTTGAAGTCGGTTTTAATTTTTTCTTATAAATAATTTTTATTACCTTTAATGTATCGACGTTCGCACAAACATATTCGTTTATACGCCTTCGGGTAAGAAGGGGTTGAAATATATGAAGCGGTGAATCGCGGTGGAACATAAATCCAGTCTTCATTGAAACTCGTATCGCTCTCGGCACGTATACAATGCTTCACTTCGAGTTTCCATAGCATTGCTTAACGAGATGAAATCACAAATCCTGTTACTTAAACAGACCAGTAAACGCAGTCGGGAACCCGTTACATTAAGACGTTCAAAGGAAAGTTTCTAATACACTTTTATTAAAGAGTGAACTTAATTTTATAATGCTTTTAGTTATAATAATTAAGCTGATTTTAAACGAAGACTGCTAGTACTTTATAAGAACTGATATTATGGAGGAAAAAAGCAAAAAAATTACGCACAGTTAAATAGCTTTTTAGTAAATTTTAATTTATAAAATAATGTTTGTACATACTTCAAAATATAAAAAAGATATTTATAATGACATTTTGTTCTCGTATATTATTTAGATTTTCTTCTAGTGATAAACTGAATCTAGTTTACCAACCGCAACCGAAACAAAATTATGCGATTACATTTAAATTTTTGTTGTTTTGAGTTATGCAACCATAATGCTTATACATAATATAATATACTAGAGACCCGCCCCGGCTTCGCACGGGTGCAATGCTGATACTAAATACACTGAAGAAAAACTGTAAACGTTTAAACATATTAACCTTCCTCTTCAATCACTCTATCTATTAAAAAAAATCGCATCAAAATCCATTACGTACTTTTAAAGATTCAAGCATACATAGAAATATAGGGACAGAGACAGCGACTTTGTTTTATACTACGAGTATGTAGTGATACACTGATAAGCGTGTTGGGTTCAATAGCCTATCCAAAAAGTTAGCTATAGGAAGCAAAATGAAAAAAAAAAGTGATCTCACGAAATCCACAAACAAAAGTTAACACGAAGCGAGAGGGAAATCATTTGAAATTCCAATTCAGATAGGGGAATACACGCTGTGTTTGAACTTCAAATATTGAGCACAATTTTATTGCACTTTTCGCGCACCTGTTCTACTAGCAACGGCTAGTTCACACATTCGTATGTTTTTTTTATTAACAAGTTGTTTATTAACATTTTGTAGGAAAAAAGGCGAACCGACGGGGCAGAGGGGGGAGAGATAAATTAATTTATATTCTTGACAAATTGGTTATCTATACTTATAATAAAAAGCTGAAAAGTTTGATTGTTTGAACGCGCTAATCTCAGGAACTACTAGACCGATTTCAAGAATTATTTTTGTGTATGATATATAATTTATCTAGATTCATGAGGAAGGTTATGCTATCAAGCATTAGTCACAATTCTTAAAGCGGGTGAAACCGCGCGGCCTAACTAGTGACTTATATGGCAGATACGATTTTCGGTGCGTGCATTCCTTCCAAGCATTTGTGCGTATATTTAAAAGAATTCTGAAATACAAGTATTTAAGTAGGTTATGTATGAGAAGAATATTTTTATAAATTTCGTAAACCTTTTCGTAAAACTAAAACTTTGGGAACTTACACTTCTACCTATAGTTCAAGTTCTTAAAGGACTCTAACTATAGTTCAACTTTTGTAAGAACTTCCAGGTGTCGTCAATCCCGCAAAGCCTCGGATCTCGGGCGCGGTTAAGACGAGGAAGAAACTTGCGGTCCCGGCCCGGGATTCACACTTATTACATAAACTAAAAAATAACAAAATGTAAGATTTTTAAATAACCTTTCTATAAATTATGCAGTATTGCATTTTATTTTAAGCAGTGATATCAAACATACCTATAGCATTGAAAACTCGATGCCGGCTCATTGTCAATAATAATTACCCATAATTATTTATTGAACAAATAAAAATATTTAATAAATACACATCCTACACCTAAACTAAAAACTTAAAAAACTTAATAATAACAATAATAAAGAAAATAATAAAAATTAAAATATAATAATACTAATAATACTATACTAATAAATCATACTAATAAATATACATAAATCACATTAATATTATAAATGCGAAAGTAACTATATGTCTGTCTGTCTGTGACATCATGACGGCCAAGCCGCTGAGCAAATTGTGATGAAATCTTATATAGAGGTCTTGGGGTTAACATAGGTTTTTTTAGTTTTTTCAGGATTTTCCAATTTTTATTTCTCTTTAGACCCGACATTGAAGTCCATGCGGACGAAGTCGCGGGCCTAAACTAGTTCTCGAATAAAACGAAATAAATTTCTAATATGCACCGCGATAAATACTACTGCATATCGTAATTTTCATATCGGAATGACTCAGCACTGTGTTGTATGATTTCCCGCTACGGCGCGCCGCTTACCCCACATTTGCCTTACATTTGCGCTTTGCAATTCACCATTGCTCATGTAGGTATATTACTTTGTTAGGTCATTACTATTTGTAACTATATATTTGTCCCACTATACTTTATCTGTGTGTATATGATATTTATTTTATTTATCGTTGATCCGGACATAGTTGGTACTTTGATTTACGTTCTTATGAACCAAAGGGGAAAGCGGAAATGCACTTAACTGGTACGGTGAAAGAGGATAGTGAGAGTAAAAATCTTACAAAAATATCGAATCATCGATAGATCGAGAAAATTAAGTGAGAAATTATACTTAAACTAGGTTAAAAACTTTGCAACACTCCGCCACTACGGCGTGTGATGGTGTATATTTTTGCTGCACGTAACACCGCCCTCCCTCCCCCATAGAATGCATGCACATGCAATCACAATAAAAAATATCATACGTGTACCACCAGCACGTGTTTAGCACCACCCCAGAGCATCAGGGACACTGAAACGACTATTAGTAGCAGAATGATTCTTGCAAAGTAGTTTTTAATCTTGTTTATTAACAATGGACTTCTGCAAAATAACGCTTGATTCAATTAACTATGTGCGATATTAAAGGTGAATGACATTAAAGCTGGTGAATGAAATGAAAGTAAATTAAGTTAAGGTGGTAGAACTTGTATGGGTCGACCGGGGAAGTACCACCGCTGCACCCAAGTCTGCCGTGAAGTATTTGAAGCAATTCATTTGTGTCTCGGTGGAAAGGTGCAGTTGCCGGTCATACTTACATGAGGCGACTATCAGCCTCCGGGGTAGCAGCGCAACTACGTGCGACCTCAGGTCAGGCAGGATACGAGCCTGCTTGTGGTCGGACGTAGATGTCCATGGGCGGCAGCAAATACATAACATACATACATACATACCACCACCAGCCTGTATGCTCGTCTGCTACTTAATATCATAAAAAAGTGCATGTCAATTAAAGCAACCCTTCTGCGTACCGTAATAGCCTGCAAATTATGCAAGTAATGTTTGACCAAGATCTAAACTAATATAAAGAAATTTGCACCATTCTGGCCTGAGCTGTTCTCTCCAACTGGGAGATAGTCTAATCATAACTTTCATGAGAGCCATCGGTCCCCTGCAATTCTATATCTCAGTTTCTCACTGCAAATCAAATGTAATTAAGATTTAATTTCAATAATAATTATTTTAAAGCGAACATGACCCTACACTACAGTATTGCCAGTATTTAGGAATACAAATAACGGCACAAAAAAGTGATTTCATTAAAAATAGTCCATTAAATTTGAAAACAGAACAGGATTTGGCAAGTCACTAAAACACGAGTATTTAGGCCAAGAAAATGGTTCAACAATGATCATTGTCCTCGTGGATGTTATCATTAATCTTAGCTCGTTTTCCATTCTCTTCCTAATTTCACGCATCCGTGAACGGTTCTAGGGAAGGAAAAATATTCTCAGCACTAAACAGTATTATCAGTGACTGTATTATTCTGACGTCAGCGCTCTACTTTTTACATTATAATATTAAAGTTGAAAACAAGCATGTAGCCATCATGCAGCCACCTACTGTGAAGCTCTCACTGAAACTAATGGACACGTATGTGTCCTCGGCCACACTATGCTCCTCTATGCTCCTCTATGCTACGAGTACTTGCGTTGCCGCGAATATTGCCCTGGCCACGCTCACGGGTATTTCTGTCAAAAATAGATAAAACGTTATGACCTGACGAGACTTGAAAAAAGCTACTATGGAGAAAACTTGTCAAAGAGAATATTGTCGTAGTCATGGTCAAACTTGTACTGTCTGAATTGTACTGAATTTTCTGCAGTTTTGGGGATTTACAGCAGTCTTCAGAATAGCCTTACCTTTTTGAACTCTGGCTAGGACTAACTAACTAACCTGATGGACTATTCTCCACTAAAATAATTTTTCAAAATCAGTCCAGTAGTTTCTGAGATTAGCGCGTTCAAACAAACAATTAAACAAACAAACTCTTCAACTTTATATTATTATTAGTATAGATATTCGGATATAACAACGTCTGTCGATTCAACTAGTAAATAATGAATTATAAAAAGCACTAGTTCCTCATTCGTTAAGACTTCATCTCAAACTTTTGTATTTGTACAATATAAAATGTTCATTAGGAGATTCACGAGTTCTGTGTAGGAAAGCAGCTTTTGAACCTATAATGCTCTGCTAAGCGTTTCAAAGCCTGTACACACTTTTTGAAATATTTTCAAGATGCCTTTCATTCATTCGCTCTTTTTAATATTAATGGTTTCAGCGGTAAGCTGAATACTCAACGTTTTGTGTTTCGTCGCTTGAGATTTTCTTGATTTATAAGCGGTTTTCTTGTATGTAGAATAGGTATAGCCCTATTGGTATTGCGGATCGTAAGCGATTTTATACTTTAAATAACCTTGGGCGCGTTCACTACTCGGATGGGTGACCATTAGTGGCAATTTTTCATTTTTCCTTTTGGGTTGTCTGATACCATCCCAAACCCAAACACGAGTAGGTACTTGCGACAACAGCGAATTATGAAATTCTATTTCTATTTCATTGAGTAACCTCTTAGGACGTACGTCAAAGTTTTTTACAACTATTTGTATTAAGCAAAACTTTGCTGTAAATAAATATACATGCAAACCGCAGTACGTATCCTGTTTTCTCACTATATCATTTAAATCCGCAATTTCAGTATTCGTCGCGAGCCAGACTATCGCTGTAGGGTAGGTGTCCCACTTGCCGAAATTGACTTGGCACTGAGACACTCGAGTTATTTCGTGAATGCTTTATATGCGTAATTTAACATATCCAGTAATAAACTGTGTTTGGTTACCAATTTAATTACATAGAAAACCTGTAATTATGTTAAAAAATATCTATACAAATAATATAAAACTAAAGAGTTTGATTGAACGCGCTAATCTCAGGAACTACTGGACCGATTTGAAAAATTATTATGATAGCTACATTCATGAGGAAGGTTGTAGGCCATAAAACATTATGTTACTATTCTTAACGCGAGTGAAAGCACGTGGCACAGCTAGTAAAGGTACATAAAGCAAAATATTGTTAATTTATGACATGTAGGGTGAAGTAAAATATCATTAGTGTAGGTAAACA
Source organism: Noctuana stator (assembly GCA_018231225.1). Classification (NCBI taxonomy): domain Eukaryota; kingdom Metazoa; phylum Arthropoda; class Insecta; order Lepidoptera; family Hesperiidae; genus Noctuana; species Noctuana stator. The sequence goes on along the minus strand of DWQK01002857.1, from coordinate 6,375 downwards.
TACATTCGGATTTATTTATAAACTTTGACTTTCAGCTGTTCGTCAGAACTTCTACGGTTCAGAGCAGTTCGTCAGAAATTTCTACTGTTTAGTTTCGTTTGTAAAACGAACTTTCTTTACGAATACACACCTTAAATCTCATAATGTTTGTGTTTTAGTTTCTAGTACACAGGTGATTCAGACAAACTATCGAATAGATACTAGTCTGAAGCAGGAAAACGGAAAAATCTTGAACACAGTCGATACGTCTCAGCGGGATACAGGTGAACTACGACCGAGTGTAGGTATCTATATTACTCCACTTAAAATTTATTATCTTCTAGCTTCTGGTTGTGACTTTACCCTGCTTGACTTTACCTTGCTTTAGAAAATTTTAATAAGAAATATTATTAAAATTATTCTGTGCTAAGATAGTAAACTCTCCATGTGGTTTATGTAAATTCACTCAGCCGATATTGCGTGAATTAGCGACAGACATATAAACTTTGATATTTTTGAAAATAGAGGAATTGCGTTAAAAACTAAAAGCAGTAGTAAAGTACGCAGGCAGTTAATTTAACCTGATTTATTTAAAGATAGTTCGATTAATACTTATATGAATTATACCTAAATCAAAGATAGTACGTACATAAGTAGCGTAGTTGTTCATCTTTCAATATCATAACTATTTTTATAAAATGGAGTGTTTGAAAACTCTGCACATATTAGATAATAGTTCAGAGTTTCGATGTAGACGTACATTCTTGCCACGTACGTCGAAGTTATGGAACGATCTTACTGCTGAGGTATTCCCGACGCTAAAAGAGCCTTTGAGCTGGCATCGTTTTAATATTTCTTTAGGTGGCCTGTCTGTTTGTTTACTAGGCTCAGTGTGTAAAAAAACTTAACAATTTTATTGTGTACTAGCTGGTGGCCGCAACTACGTCTGCGCAGGATAAGTATTTCGCACAATTCACACAATATATTCATAAATTGTAGTCTATGTGTTATTATGATGTATAAGCTATATTAATGTAAAGTTTCATTAGAATCAATTCAGTAGTTTTTACATGAAAGAGTAACAAACATGCATTTACCCATCCATACTTACAAACTTTTCGTTTATAATATTAGTAGGATTCAAAAGATTCAAACAGTTGGAATTTCAATTTACGAACGCTACTCAAAACAAAACATTCTATTAGATAAGTTTTATTCCAACTGTTCTGGAACATAACAGGATTTATATTATAAGTGCATTCAAGGTATTTTAGCGCGAGCTAAGAATAAAAACAACATCGACTACAAACTGCAACTAAACTTACGTAAGGTATTTGAACTTGTATACATAAATCAATAGTCGGTAGTAAATTCAGCGAAACTCGATCTTGTTCCGTTAGTAGAGTGACAGTTTGAACTCCGTAGAGGCGAAACGACAGGAGTTTAAACATTTCTTTTTCCCGCACACCATTGAAGGGAAGTACGGGCGGATATTTACCGGAAACGGCATCAATAAGTCACAGAAGATTTATGCCATTGTTCATTGGAATAGTTTAAGTATTTTTTACCATTTTATGGACTTTACTAACCCCACGGCAGAAAGATTATTTCTTCCTACCTCTTGTACGAAGAAAAACCTTAAAACTTTAAGTGTGTTATTCGTATACGCGGTTCAATTTCGATTGGCTGGTTGTTATGAGTGTTGTGAATCACGTGACAAAATATAACAATGCTAATTATACAATGTTGAATATTGTTTCTTTTCAACCAATCATGTAACGTGTAAAGTTGACATGCTCGTGCGCGTATTAAAGAGTCTATGACCACTTCCTGTCATCTTTTCTCCCTCTCTGTTCCGTGACCTACCTCTATTTCTAGGGCGTTGCGAAGTAGAATGCATTGTCTCGTAAAGACATTTAATTTTTGTAATTGAAATAGGAATTTTCTAATAACATGAAATGACGTTTCGGTTCTCAAGAATTGCGAAGCGTTGAGGATAGGTAATTAAATTGTTTAACATGAAACAAAAGAGAAAAAACACTTCTTAACAATAATAACTTGCTTTTATTTTATACGGAAATATTTAAACTTGTGTAAATAAATCACGTCGAGTCAGTGTAGTTCGATCTTGCTTACGTACGACGTGGCAGCGCTGTAACTCCGCTGAGACGAACGGCTTGGTAGGAAAATTCTCGCTCCCACTATCTCCGAGCATGTACTTTTAGAAAATACATCAGTCATCGTTGTTCTCTCCGGTTAAGGATTTCGTAATAACTTATTTATTTATTAATTACTTTAAATCCATACCAACAAAGTAAACAGTTTTCTTGTAAAAAATGAAATCTTTCTGGGCAGAATATAAAGCAAGAGGTTTAAGAGTTAGGAGTTAGTTAGTTAAGTTTAGCAATAATTAATATTTACTTTCATAATCATAATTAAAATTAGAAAAAATTATCATAGAAAATTAATGCTTAACATAAAAAAAATATTCAATTTTAAAATATAAAATTATTAATTATTATTATTACATCACAATATTTCATTATACAAACATGAAAATAACGAAAGTATTAATGGGAGATTAGCAAAGTTGCAAGTAAATTGGGTGAAGTTTTTTTTAAAAACCTAGGCAAAAATGTCTTTAGGTAGAAAAATTATATGTGCTTCAGCGCTACCCATGAAGTCTTTTAAATTTTATAACAGCACAAAGCCATGCTAATCCTTCGAACACACATAAGAGTAATAAGAATATTAAAGTCCGTCCTGTTTGAAGGTACGGAACCCAAAAAAGGAGATTGCAAAGCGATATCACGTTTGAAAGCTAACGCTCAGTGAACACCAATCGCCATTGTAATCTTCTTATAAGTACTTTCAACAGACGTACGAAAGGAGTAGAAAATCCAAGATAATCTGGCGACGACATGGTTTTGAAATTAGGACTCGCTGGGTTTTTACATTCATCCAAATGGAATTTAACTCTACTTTCATTTTCCAACGGTACTGAAACATGTCTGACGGTTATTGTCAAGGATTTGCGTGTTCAATGATTCGCGTATTAACGATGAATGACATTTATGTAAAAGATTATCTTTTTTAGTACAGTGCGAATCCCACATCCCGGTTTCACTCCCATGATGTGCGGGTACCTTTTGAAGTTCACGCTTTCTCCTTAAGTTGTCCCTCACACATAACTATGTACGTCCTCAAACAGACATGAAATCCTATCTGAACTCATAGAAATTGTATAATTTTCCCAAGGAAGTACAACTCTTATTCTCGTGCTTCAGATAGGATTTCCGTCCTATCTGAGGATGAACGTGAAAGTAAAGACCCCAGGTGCAGTGGCCACTTAAAATTTTTCTTAAAATCAGCCTACACTTATTTGCTACTCACGTAAGATGAAAGAAATGCTAGACAAAATATTGAACCAAAACCAAATACCTACCAGGACATTTCTCAGTCTTATTTTCCTTATTTATACTTATATTTTAAACTTATACTTTAACTGCAAAATATAAATTTAGTTTAGTTCCCGATTAGACAGAGTATCCTGTCATAGTGTGGGAACCAAGTTTAACTAAATATTTATAAACCATTGTTCCTGAACTAAGACTACAGTATTAAACTTGAAGTGCCTCAAAAGAATGGAACACACAAGAATGACGTCACTTAATACGGTCGGGTCGCAGATTGAGAAAGCTGACTTGAAAGAAGTAGGTACCGTATGGAGATAGATCCCCTGATAATGGATCTCGCGGAACTGTCCCGTCATCGTCCTAATGCTTTTGCAGTCCCTTTTGTTTTTATACAAATAGATTTAATATATCATAGAGATGATTAGTGCCTCGCGGGCTAACAGTAGTGATGCTTAATGGATTTGAAATTTTCTTTTTGATTAAACACTTTCATATCGCGGTAGGATTGCAGTACTGTCTAAAATTTTATGTAGTTCAAGAAATATACATTGAAATAGACATAGAAATAAACATATAAATAGAATTAAAAATATACATAAAAATTTATTTTATTTCGTAATTGCAGCAGCAAACATAGATACAAGGAAATATTTATGATATTATTGTAGTTTCGAAAAAGTTACCTTGTAGGTACGTAAGATAAAGATAATATACTAAAATCAAAATTAATTGCTGCAAACTATCGAACGTTGAAGGCTCACATTACACTACTACATTAAATTATTATAAATTTAATGATTTCATGTTTGTGAATAATACAATATCTAAATTTAAGCAAAGTTTGTAAACAGTCCCTTAACACTATGTGGCCTGGCCCCACGTCTGCTTCTCATTATTATAAGTATTCTAGAGTTCTAGATCTATTGAATAAGAATTTGTCACAATAAGCTTTATTGTCCTATTGACCTTTAAAAGTTAAACGCTTGCCTCAGGCTAAGTACTCTTCCTTTGGATTCAGGCTACCGGAAACAATAAAGTTTCAATATAAATCGACAAAAGTTGCATCACTTTTTGAAAGACTACGTTGAGAGAAATCTTGTGGTTCATTAAATAAGTTCATCCTAATTACGATAATATCATAAATAAGTCTGAATTACTATAGGTATCTCCGTCATTAAAATATATTTCGATCATTTTATTCAAATAAGATGAATACGTAGGATTTCTTACATAATTTGAAATTTCCCAATAAGCCTAATCAGGCAAATCAATTTATTTCGTCTCCATAAAACAAATAATCATCTTACATTTATATCTTCAAAGGAATTAAGTTAATTCAAATTCTCAGTTCTGAGAAATTGTTACCCAATTACGTTTTTATTTTGATCATTAGTACCAATCATTACAGTAGATGCTTTGATAAAAAATATTTCAATAACTACAAAGTTGCTAGAAGTAATGAAGGCTAGGGATTTTTGATACCATTTATATACTCGTAAAAAAGTAACAAGTTGATGACTGACGAGGCCCTTGATGTGAATGCAGTAGTTTTCCACTATATTTCTTAGGTCATCAGTCCACCGGATCGAAGAGCCCGCTGTTCTATATTTTTATTCATTCGAAATGCTGAAATAAAATCTGTCAGTTGACTTATGAACCTATGACGACATCATTTCTTTTGGTCGTTTAATTAAGAAGTGATAAGTTTTGAAAGCTCATTAAAAGTATCTCATTTGAATCCCTATTGTTTTTCGGGAAAAAAATTGTTTTAGGCATAAAATGTAGGCTTTAATTAGTGAACATTTCGGAAATAAAACAAATATTAAATGAAACTTTATAAATTCAATAAAATCGTGGAAAATGTCAAAAGAAACATAAAGAATGCTTTGTAATTCGGGAAGGCTTTCAAACGTGGAGAGATTCGAACAATTCAGTCGAACGTGCCAACTTTATATGGCTAGTTTGAAGTAACTCCACAGACTTGCGACTTTTTACCGACTTTACGAATTCAACGTTCCGATTCTATCCACGAGTATATCCGATTCTAATAGGATTTAACATTAATCAAATTATATTTAAGAAATATTACGTACTTAAAATTTTATTCTTGTTAGCCAACATGATTTTATACAAATACATGTTTGTGAATTGTAAGAACTGGTATCTTATAGAATATTCACATATAAAATCCCAATTATCTATAAATGTTAACTTTGAAACATCTAAGAAACCAAACCTCAAACAAATAAGTTTAAAAATTAGAAACAGAAAGGCCTAATTAACCAGGTTTCACTGTAATATGTGATATAATATCAAATAATTTCATCCCATAGGCAACCTCTAGTGACTGCAATCGCACATTTCAGTAGCAAGTCTGCGCTGGTTGTGAAAAGGCAGCAAAAAGGTTCTGGGAAAGTTCACGATCAAATAGAGTAGGTAGGGCTCGTTAGGTGCCGGAATTTTTTAATTATACGGAAGCGAGTTCGCGCAATGCGGTTTAAATCAACTCTACTTTTATTTTAATAAATCAGTCAGTGTTATAGTGTTTGCGTCAAAGCCTTTAAAGTTTTTGTCGATAATTTTGGACTATTATGACGAAAAAACTCTTTTCACGTATTTTGAAAATAGATTTATTGGAATTATCACCAAGATAATTCTATTTAAAAATAGTAACGTTGTTACTCTTCTCAAAATGAACACTCTTTTGAAAAGGTACTTTTTATATCTGTAAATGAGTGTTCAGGTCACTACCATACATACATATTAATAGGTATTACTAAATACAGTCTCTTTTCGTATGTATGAAATTTAAAAGTATATGAATGTCAATAGTTGATAGCTCTCTGACTTGACTTGTGATAGTTCAAATATAATAAATATTATCAATATATATATATATATATATATATATGTAAATGACAAGGCCATACTGGCCATATATCATTTAAGTGTTTTTCTTTTAGTTTTATATTTTGACTGA
>DWQK01002856.1:0-12414 GCA_018231225.1 Noctuana stator | reverse complement strand
CCGCACGACACAGCTAGTTTAGGGATAAATGTCGATGCATATTTATCAAATTTTTAGACAATTATTCTCTTTTATACTGATATTTTTTTATTTAATAGTATCCGCATACTTATTGGATTGGAAGAGCAACATTTTAGATTGAAACATTCATTAGAAACTTTTATTGAATAACAATGAATAAAATTGCTGTTATAAAAATAAATACTTTCTCTTTTAAAAATCGTCAGTAGGTATACTAATTTCTCAGAAAATTTACTTTAGTATTATTAGAACATTTTACTTTAGTATAATTGAATTTAAGAGCATTTCACTCACACTTTGTTATAAGTACAAAATAGTTGAAAATGTACTGGGAATATACGAATAATTGGACGCTTGTAAAAGAACTTTATAATGTAAGAAAAAAGATAAAACAAATGGAAGTTCATTTTCGTTCACATTTTAAGTGCAAAACCTTTTGATTGCCAAGCGGAAAATGTGAGTATCTATACATTTTTTATGAAAACGGTATAAGGAACAATTAGGAGTAAAAACGTTTCTAAATAGAAAATACTAGTAGTAGGTATTCTTTTTAGTGTAATTTAGTGTGAACTACGAATATTATTATTGTTTATTGTCAAGTTCTCAAATCTCAAGTAAATTAATAATTTTGAAAAAAAAGTACATAAGAAGTTTATATAAAAGAAACTATGTGTTTATGTTATAGTAACACCGACCACCTGACTCTTATTGTACTGAAACCTATCAGCCGGCCGCACCGTGCGACGCCAAATGCTGAAGTAAACATTAACTATTTTCAAACGGCAACCTTCTTGTAATAACAACTATTATGTAGTAATATTAACACTATATACAATTTTTATTCGGTATATTTCGATCACTATATTTTTTTGTATTTATATTAGTATGGTATTTATTAGTATGGAATAAAAGATTCTATCTAAGTATCTATCTAAATAAATCATTCTAGAAACTGTGACCTACAACGCAATGAAATATCTTGTCGTTTCTATGTAATTTCCTTGATTTAATCATAATCCGGTATTGAAGCAAGATCCGTAAGCCTTTACCGCTTATGAATGTTATGCACGAGCGCACAGAACAATCAATCAATCAGCCGTTTCAGATATAATTCGTGATTTAATGCGGTTCTGTGAGGATGAGGGATGGATCTATAGGCGGTAATATTGTAAGGTAATAGACGAGGATAAAATGGCGCTCCGTTCTGTGTATTTATATGTTATTGGCATTTCTAAACTAATAAATTGTGTATTATTTTCTGTTCCTGAATGACGAAGTGGCCCCCAACATCGAAATTATTCACAGTTTATGTATTAAAAGATTGTTTATTTTTTTTACAACTTATAATTAAATTGTGACTAGAAAAAGTCTTAACTTATGAGATATTAAAGAAACATTAAAGTATGGTGTCGTTAGAGGATAACGATAAAAACTAAAATAAGTATTATTAGAATTTTTGTTTGTCTGTCCATCTATACGTTTGTTTTCGCATCAAAAGTAGTGCACGAATTTGGATGCGGTTTTGACTGTTAAATTAATTACAAATTCTGGGGTAATGATATCCATCGATAGAGATTAATCTATCAGTAGTAACTGCTGGTCATAATTTGTTTTTTTTTTTCTGTAAATCCAACTCCTTTTTTTGCAGTTTGTTCTTAATATCCTGCATACTGGCAACGGCATTAGTCTGTACTAACAATTAGTACTAATTAAAAATTATTTGAAATAAACAACCAAATATTACGTTTTCGCACTGTAGGTATTTATACTCCTATATTAGAGTCATTAAATTATCCAATTATTCGGTATACCAGCAATAATACTAATGCACAATGTAAACCCATATGAATGAAATTTAAACTATTCATGAAATTTCATTTACACAGCCTACGGAACACGTTCCTGGCACCAATTACGCTTTTGTTTCGTGATGATATATGAAATTGTTTGGCCAACGTCGCGGAAAAGCGTTTGTATGAAAATAATTGTACGAAAGATAAAATATTGTTTTATTAAGAAGTGAATTAATTAGCTTTATTAAATCGTTATTAATTAGTGAATCAAAGAGGCAACAGCTTTTCAATTCTATCCAGCACGTAGACGAGAAAAGGCGTTGCCTTGGCATAGAAAAAATGTTGGCCCCAATTTTCCTTTATTATCTCAGCAATACTTAGAATATTTATGAATTCCTGGAAAAACTCTTGATACGTTAGTCCAGATTTAAGGTTGGGAGCTGGAAATCTTCCTACCGAGCTAACAGTAATGGTCCCCTGATGATCGCGGGTGACTGACCCTAAAGTCTGCCCTCAACCAGGGCGATCTTAGGTACATGGTCGCGAACCTCGATGCCTCTGAGATATTTGTGTGTCCTATTGTCTACTCTACAGGCTTTTCTACTTATATCAGTTTATCCGTATCTCTATAAACGCCCTTAAGGACGCGCCATAAATTTCCTTGCTTACCTTCATAGTTTCATGTGTCTCAGAATCTATTAACGTTATAATTAGAGGTTAAAGCTACACCTACCCGAAGATAATTTGATAAGAAGCCATGTTTCGTAAGTGTACAATCACTTAGAGATTTAATTAGCGAATGAAAAGGATTAGATAACTGTGTATACACCCTAACTACAGTGATTTTTAAGAGATATTTCACATTGGATACTAGTTAAAATAAAAAAACACTTATACGTTTACCTACTATCCTTACTTATTTATTAAATTAATCAACTTCCCTAATTTATAGTCGCGTTTAAGTTATCGTTTTCAAAATTACCTACGCAGAAAATATAGCTACAAATCATTGGAAATTATAAAAGTAATTATCTATCTATCTATCTATCTATCTCTACACTATAAAAAATAAGTAGGTATGTATATGTATGGTATGGTATTAACATTTTTGAAAAGACGGCCAATTTATACAATTTTGTTATTTTAAATAACACAATCTGTTTTTTTTCTTAACATTACACTCTACTCTTTAAGAAAAATGTCGTTACAAAAGAGAATTGGTACCTACATCAGTAAAAGCAACATGGTGTTGCATCTGGAATCTTCTGCTTCCAAATAACTCGGAGGAGCTGTGAGTAAGCGACTGTCATATTTCCGGAGTTCTTCGGTGCGACTTACCGAATATTGATCAGCCGAATATCTCACCTCGAAGCACCAGATGCTCACCGAATAATACTTTCAAATAAATCCGCCGTACTTTTTAAACTTACGTTACTTACGCAGTCTCTCAATATTCATGATGTCTCTTATTACATGATACGTAGTATCAATCTTTTCAGTGACAGGGTTAGTTTTTACGGAAATCTTAGCCTACCTTCGGGCAAGCGCTTTCTCGACGCTTAAGCGTCCGTTATTTTTAACATTTCGGGATAGAGCATTTGACTTATCGGGTGTGTGTTCATACTGTTACGCTTTTTTACAATGGGAGTTTTTTTAACCGCGTGTGAACACATACTCCTAGAGGTTATATGGTCTGAACGGTCCCGAAACGTTAAAAATAACAGGCGCTTAAGTGTTGAGAAAGCGCTTTTGCGAACGACGGTATAATCCGATTCGTTTTGAATTAAATACGTCACATGATTACTCCTTCTCAATTTTACAACATTACATTACGGCCGGTCCCAATATTCTATCCATCCATAAGCTTCAGTGAGTTGCCTAGCAACTATAAGAAAGCTACTTATAAGAGATTATAGACAGATAGGATTATAGGATATAGGAACCGGCCGTTAGACATGTAGCGCGATCGGGTAGGCCTTTACCACAACTATACTGTAAACTATACACCCAATTATACTGTTAATACCGGTGTGATTTTCAGGAGACCATCACCAGGGTAGGTATAACCAACCTGCCCTCTATAACTTCAGATAAGCAGTAAATAAAAATATTAAGTAAATTTATTTTGATAATTGTGGTCAAATGAAATTATCACGTGGTGGACCTAAGGCCTTATTTGGCATATTTGAAGTGCAATTACCGCTTAACAAAGAGACATTACATTAATAATAACTTTTTTCCGATTACCTTACTTACGTGAAAATTTATTCATTGTAAAACCAACTGCTTTGCAACTTCCATTCCATAATATTTCATTATGATGTCAAATCTAAGAACAAAATATCGTTCTAGGGGAAAATAACACCTGAACACAAACAAATTGCAATCGCAGCATGTAGAGACTAACACATTTGCCAGTTCTTCGCCTCGACTTACCGAATATTGATCAGCTGAATCTTTCACACCGCAGACAGAGCCAGATGCTCGCCAAATATTAGTTTCGGAAAAATCTACTGAACTTCTTAGGTATATAAATGAGCGTAGTTATACAATGTTTGTCTTATTTCAAGATAAACTTATTTGAATTATTTATAACACTGGTCGGTAAAAATGAATGATAGATATGCCTACCTAATTAGGTAAGGTGTTGAAAATGTTTAGTAAAAGTTAATCGTAGAACTAAGCAATATCATTGGACATAATTAAAGCACGCTATGATGGTCGTATTAAACTTTTTTGTACCTTGTACTCAAATTTTGTAATTTACCCATTCTTTTATTACGTTTTCACTAAAGCTAGGTACTTTACTCTCAATCGCACTTCACTCGTACCTTTTACTACAGAATTGTACAGAATAAATACGGAGCATTTAAATGGTTACCATGCTGTATGTACGAGTAAGTCAGCGGAAATCAGTAGGTAATAGGTACTCGTACCTATAGTTCTGACTTAAAAGCCTTCCCAGTAGAAAAAGTCCAGTCTCCAATGAAAATAAGTCTAAGTTTACTAACTATTTAGGATAAGCTTGTTGAATACATACCATAAAGTTTATTATATAAAGTAGGTTAAAATAAATCAAAGACAGTTTTCCAATATATTTTTATTTTAAAATATCATAAAATGATATCAACATCTTAAGTTAACATTGATAAATAGTTACATCATGCTAATAAATTGGTTAAACCTGATATTTAAATATATACATATATCAGATTGTCGAATTTATTGTCGTTATACATTATTAATGAATATTATAAAGCCTTTAATAGAATATTATGTTAGAGTAAAGAACTCTAAGCAAAGTAATAGGGCAATAAACGTAGCTATAAATTTTCTAGAAAATATTGTACAATCTAAAAAAATTATATTCTATTAATATTTGCTTCAATTTTAGATTATAATTATATCCATTGATAAATATTGATATTATAATAAGTTGTCATTTATAATAAAATTATTGTCGTCACTTACATGTTGCAATTATTGTGTATATTTTCAGTTAAGTAGGTACGTACAGTACTTATTGATATTATTGTAATCTACTAAAATGTATTATTGAAAAATGGATTGTAGCAAGATTATTTTCCATGACACATTAGTAAACAAGGTTTATCTAGAAAACTACTCTATCAAAAATCTGTAATGAACCTGAAGTACAACTTAAGAAGTCTTCAACATTAAATATCTATTAATGTCATCCATACACCTACAAAATATTCGTGACACGTGTAAAGGCTCAAATAGATCCGAGGCAAATGTACTCTGTAGCTGACAAAATCCATGACATCGCGACTTCAGGCACGGTCAGGCTTTGAACAACTGACCGCTAGTAGCGAAAATTACACGTTTTTGTTCCTCCAGTCCCTGATTGTTATCATTTTATAGCAGTCGTTAAGGAGGTCGTGTTATTGGTGTTTTAAAGGCATTAGACGTATTTAGAGACCCCAGTAATTTCGTTCCCCGAAAATACATAAAAATTTCGTAGTTCATATACTTATATCGGTACATTATTTGTGTAACATCTTATACCATAATCAAAAATATTCAAATAACAAATCAAGTTGATACGAAATAGCAATAATATTAACACAAAATATCTATACTTCAGGCATCCATTTTTATACACTTTATAATAATCGAAACGTAAAATGTATAGGGTTGCTAAGACAAAAGATAGGTAAATTAATAATTTCATAGCGGTACATTTTTTTTAAAGAAATTTAATAATCAAGTTGTTGCTTTTAAAATCTCGTATAATGTTCACAATATAATTTTCAGCGGATTAACTAAATTTAAATATTCTCTTGCATCGAAACGGATTAAAACGTTGACAAGCAGTTGATTATAAAATGCCTTTATACAATTTTACATAACATTATTCTATATCTACGATAAATTCTTTCTCTTTACTTACACCGTACATTATCTATGACCTCTCAAAGTTAAAAAACATTTCGCACTCTACATATTTTTAACTCGTAAAATAACGTCAATGAGCCGAATGTGTTACTTTATACCTATTCGGAAGACAAATTTATTATTCGAATATTAGAGCTAAAATGTTAAATTTTAAATGTGTTTTACCATTACAAAATTTCAATTTTCTTATTTGGTAACACTACAAACATTAAGTTGATGGAGTGCGTTTATACAAAAGGTTATTTACACCACGAAAGGAGACATAGTTGAATAGTTATAACCGGGTTGCTCTATGTATATTGTATGTGCGTACAGGAAATAAATATATATAAACACACCTTTATATCCAAAATATACAAAATTTTTCAATCGTCTTATTAAAAAATGAATGATACAATAATTAGAAAATATGAACAGACAAAATATTTCTTGCAAATTAAAATAAATTTATATTTAGAATTACAATATTTTAATGAATACAATTGAAGAAAATGTTTAAAAATGAATAAAAAATACAATAGAGACACTTTGTTCATGAAATACGTTATGATTCTACATAATATACGATAGATTCAGTACAAGTAATCGTAATTTAGGTTGGTCTGGAAGTTTATTGTCTTTATTTTAATATTGTCATACAAAATACCACTTACAGTAATTTACAACTATTTACTAAGCCGTTTTCAGTGGATTCTCAAACTGACTACAAATCCTTTCGATGAAACATTTTTATAGTATAACATCAATAAATTTAGTAAGTAGGTATTTACCTATACAGATTTCTCCAGTTTTTATCAATTGGAATTTCATCTCAATTAGTAAGTTTCTTTATTTATACTTATACTATACACGAGCATATAACGTAGTAGGCGTTAAATTTATCACAAAATATAAAAATTGTAAACGAGACTAAACGCAATTAGTTATTGTCTTGCTATTCAAATTCGTTGAAGCAAATCAAAATTCAAATATTCCATATGCAAGAATTTTCATATCAATTATGTAGACTGATATGGTCTCAACGATATTTAAATACCTACTGTCTAAAATTGAATTTATCGGCTTTTTCGCGCGACAAATTCCTATTATTGTCTTATTCATACGTTTCCGAATTGTTTCAGATTTTTTAAATTATTGTCTTCATTAACTTACATTACCTTAAATTAAAGCTGATATTTATTCTTAACCAACTGGTTATGATTATGCTTTACGTAACAATATCAACACGAGAATGTATCGACCAATTGTTTACAACAATCTCAAAGTACGTAAGTAAGTTATTCTTAAAAATTCAACAGCCATTATTCCATCACTACCTACACAGCTAATAAAAATTGTAAAAAAAATCCTTTATAATATTGTTCGTTTACACAACGTTTATGATTAAATTGGCAACGAAAAGGGTAGCGATGGGTACGATACACTTCGCTTTGTTGTAAACGACGTAGTGGCGGGGCGGTCCCGACGGGCGTATTTTTTGCCTCTCAGGCCGTTGTGCGTATTCATTATGAGTGTTATTGGTGGCTCCATGTGCGTTGATGTTGTAGTAATTTAACGGGTTGTTGAGCTCCGCTTGACGCATTTCGCCGTCTAATGAGTTTTGGTAGGTACGATCCAGCTGTGTCCTGTGAAGCCGCTTCCGTGGAAGCGTCGTCGTTGGTAGCGTTGTCGTGGGTCGTCGTGTTGTAGTCGTTGTGGTTGTTGTCGTAGTGGTTGTTGTCGTTGTAGTCGTCGTTGTCTTTATCGGCGACTCTGTTGATAATAGAAAACAAACTGATTAGGCATCTCTAGAGGTAAACTCCATTAAGGCGCTTAGGCTACAGATCGTGCCAATAAAAAAATATATAAACATACATTCATAAAACAACCTTATTATATTATAACGTAATAATTATATTTAAGGTAAGATCACAATAGTAAATAATACTTAAACTAATGTACTTTTCTCCTACCTTTCAAAGTAATGTAGCCTTCAGCCTTCCCATAAGCGTTAGCAGCTGAGCAAGTGTAGTCCCCGAAGTCGCTTTTCTTCAGTCGAATGATGATTAAATTCATCCGCAACGAGTACTCGTTTAGTACTTCCTCATATATGATGTACTTCGAGCTATTTAGTAGCTTGCCACCTACGTGAAAAATACACAGTAAGATATAAATAATACAATTTATGTTAGAGTATTTTATATTACTGTAATATTCAGTAAGTATATGAAATTTAAAACCATGATGCGTCTCAGCTTGATTATAGTTTGACTATAGCTTGAACTATATATTCTATGCTAGTGCACTTTCATTCTTGTCGTCTACTTAAACATTATCTGGTAAAATATAGTATAGGTCATTTTTTAAACACATTCTGTTTTTGTTTGTTTGGTTGTTTTTCGTTTTTATAGTTGTTTAATGTGGTGTACAATGAATTTTACAGTTCTTGTGTTTTAACTCCGTCTGTTTTGTTGTAACTGTTATTTTTTAAATAAAATAATGTTTTAGCCAGTCACTGCTGATATAAATGAAGTTGGTGAAAATAATTTCTTACCAAAGTCAAGATAATTAAGAGCTTGGGATTTTCCCTTCTCCCACGACGCGAGTGACCTTGGTGACGCTTCGACGTAGCACTGAAGTGTTACTTGCATGTCCACTGAGTGCATCACAACTGGGCTTGCTACTCGTACCAGCGGTTTGACTGGTTTATACAAACATATTTTATTATGTGTGTATTAATTAAGCATTAATTTATATAATAATAATTAGAAATAAATCACACAATTGAAATTAATATATTTCTGTTAAATAAATTTAAAATTTTAAATAAAAAAGTTTAAGAAGTTAAAATAGATATTACCGATATAAAAATCAACAGATGGTATCGAATAGGGGAGTACGGGGTACAGTGTGTAAAATTTACCAAGTTTTCACACATTAACCTAATAAATACCACTATAAGATGTGAATTATTCAAAGTATCATTACAATAGTATTAGGTACTTACAAAATACAGAAACTTCATATCGTCGGCTTTTGATTGGCGGAATGCCGTTAGCGGCTATACACCAGTAAGTTCCCATGTCGGTCCGCTGCAGACCCTTGAGAGGCAGCACCGTCCCCACGAAACTCTCCACGACTAAACAACCAAATAATTTATACTAATTATTACTAAATATGATATTATTTGTCATCAAATTGACAACAAATTTATCTAGCAAAACCTGTGGTGCACCACCTATTGTATTATATAGTTCTGGGCTCTGGGTAGTCATGAAGTTCGGCCATCATGGGAAAGTTGAAAAGATGAATTAAGATTTTTGTCTCGGTTTACAGTTGCGTTCCACCTGAAATACACCGGTGCATTTAACTGGTAATTTTGGGGTATCGAAGTTCTATCTGAAGTTGTACAATTATTATTTCAGTCCTTACTATTACGAGTATGCATAATGTATGTATAGGTACCTAATATTGACTCTCCTTCCCCAATGTCAAACGAAGTTGTACGTATATATTCGAAGAAATTAAAACTATTTGAGCACTTGTTAAAAATTTCAAGTTTCTGTAGAAGCTGGTCCAGTATTTCGTAATTAAAAGCAAACTGAAAGTTTTAACGGGTCCAGAAAAGGTTTCTAGATGAAAATTAAAAATTAAATTGCCAAGTCGTCGTCGGATACACTCGAGCGGGATAATGTTAGAAAAAATTCGTTGAACATAATATTTAAAAGATCTCCGGTTTATTTCAGTTTCAGTCTGACTGCAATTTATAAAGGACTTATTCTTTTTGGAAGTTATTTACACGAAGTAGATGTGGTCAGACATTGCATTGGATAACGCGTATAGGTGTATAGGTACGTATTATATACATACATAATATGTTTCATAAACTACATGCATGATATCAATGTATGTGTACAAGGAATGTTGGATTTGATGTCGGTAAATCGCAGATTCCTAGCGACAAACAAAATAAAACATTGTTATTACAATCCGCCGGATATCATTTCCTTTTTAGTTTAACGAAACATTAACAAAATAGATTTGACGATAGCTTATCGACTGTTAAACTAATCTACTAAATCCGAAACATAAAAGCGACGCGGGTGTCTTTATTTTATAATATTATGTATACAGTGTCATACGTAACTACTTGTAACTTTTAATATTTCATTGTCAATTTCTGATTTCAATTTGCAATGTTAAAAATAATGCAATGAATCGCAATGGCTCCAAAAAGTTGCCACACATTTCACAGGTCTCTCCATATATTCATGCAGTTAACACATAAACTGTGAGTAAATAGCCTATATTTCATAAGGTTCGATACTAAACGCGTGTAAATAATGATTTGTACGCGTAGTGGGCCGATAGTAAAAACCGCTTGGTGTCTGGCACTCTCGCCAATAGAGCTGGCGCTGCCAAACTACCATGGCAAATGGAAACGTATTCGTTGCTGCGCAAAGTTAATAGATAATATTCTTCATATTTTTGATTTTCTTAGTATAACAGATTTACTCACAAACGTTAGTTAATAGTAGTACCTAGTTACAAAAACATGGTAATGAGTTTATTAGTACATATTATTATAATATATGTAGGAAGTAGGAATTATAATAATATTAATCAATAAAATTGATCATATTATTATTATTAAACGAAAAAAAGGTTTCCAAATTAAAATAAAAACAATTTAAAAAAATTAGAATTATTTTAAAAACGTTTAAATAAAAACTACCTACTTGAATGTATTCACTGAAAAACTTTGTACCCCTCATACACAAATAAATCTTTGGAAAACGCGGCACTTCTTCTATCCTTTATTCTAAAAACTATGAGAGCATACGATTCTTTATAAAATATGGAAGTTTACGATAAATGGCTACTATTTCATGAATGCTCATACTGGGTCATGATTTGTAGCCGGCGATGAAGGCAAAAAGCGCTCGCGGCTGGCTTGTGTGCAAGATTAGGCCCGATTCATATTAGAGTGACGATGATAGTTTACCCTTAATCCGATCTCGGTCTAGCAAAGAATATCCGATTTATTTTTCAAATTGTAAACCGGACATTTTTGGCCATTTATTAATAAGAACAAATAACACAACAAAATTATCTTTATTGTACGTGATTAAATATACAAAACGACAGTAAGGCAATAACGGCAGTTTTTAAGGCGGCATTATCACTAGAACAGTGATGTCTTTCAGATAGGTAAACTTAAAATTGAAAAAACGAAAGAATTATAGTGAAGAGAAATAGAATATTAATGTATCATCGAAAAGAAAATCTATCACACCTAACTCACTGGCAGAACTGAACGCCATATGGTAATCAACCTTCTCATACCAAGTCAACGCGGCGTCAAGCAACTAACACTCCTGCTTTAATTAACACGGCATCGCTAATCTCGGCGCACTTTAATCATAACATTGCGAGGCAATTCGCCATTTAACGGTTGCCGTCAAATTAAATTTAAACGGAAACAATTTATAACTTTATTATAGCATACGGCCTCCGACCCTAAATCTCAGAGCGGACGTAAAATACTGCGACTACGTTACGCGTATAATATCAGAAGCGGGGCTTGTATGAAATTGTGTTTTATTAACGGGTTATAAAGTCGAGCTGCGACATGTCGTTACCGATTTGTTACTCTGCTGTTACCCTGTTACTCTGTTACTCCAAGCGTCTGCGAGTCGGCATCCGCCTTATTATTGCCCCGGCTAATTATTTTCCGATCCGAACTGCGCTAAATTTTCTTTCAACGGCCCCAATTATCCGTAAGCAGGCAGTTTGTTTTATTGACTGAGAAAATTTAATTACTGTTTAATGCCAGTAGTATATCATAACTAATGAAACAGATATCATCTGCTGTGTTATATATTTTAGATCTACAACAAACCTACACTACCCTGTATGATTTTGTGTTAGAAATCATTTTTAATACCTACTTTGAGAATACCGGGGAACCGGGAATACACAACCGGGGAAGGCCTGGAGCGTACTCCACCACGCTGCTCCAATGCGGATTGGTGAAGATACGGGTTAGTGGCCAAGCCGTGTTGGATGTTGTCAAACCGCCCGACTAGTTTTAACGACTGTTATCTGTCGATAACAACGACGGTTTAACGTGCCCTCCGAAGCATGGAAGCGCGCATGAAATTTGCCACTAGCGGTCACCCATCCGAGTACCGGCCGCGCC
>DWQK01002855.1:0-12419 GCA_018231225.1 Noctuana stator | reverse complement strand
CATTTTTGGTTCTTTCATCCTTTCAAAAGTACGTGTTTTTAACAAATTGAGTATTTCAATCGTAAGTGCTGGTGAACGACTGTTTTCAAATATAAGAGGTGATCCGTGCTCAACGATGGAACTACGATGGGTTGATCTATCAAATTATTTACTTACTCGTATTAATTAAACCCTCACACCCATGAAATTAAAAATACAGATGAAGTAGTATGCTTGCGTTAATCGTTTTTCGCTCTCGCTTCTCACAAAGAACCTATTATCTCTGTACCTAAGTGTTTGCCGATAATATCCAATTAATTTTAATGGAAAACTTATTTCGGAATGCTTTTTATCATGTAGCTTGATTTTTGTACAAAATATCATATCTTGCTGAGCCTTCAAAGTGTCGTTAAATCGTCTAAGGAGACGGTTGCAAGCAGGCAATTGGTTATATAAAACTTTATTTCCTTTTCAATGCAGTTAAAGAATGATATTTTAATTTAATGAAGTGCCGAGAACGTACAGCGTTGCTGTACAGCTTCACGAAGCTCTGTCCAACTTTAAACGAGCTTTTAACAAAAAAATGTGAACTCTTAAGAAATTTCAATAACTTGCCATCTTCCGAATGAAGCCGACTGACGGCCCTTTGAAGGGAAACTTCGTCTGCTTAATTTTCACTTCGGGGAAACTTCACATAATTTCCACTCGGATGAAATTTCATATAATTGCTGTAAAGTTTTCAGTTCGGAGATCTTCAGCGGTGACGTTTGATAAATGCGATATAAATTAATTTAGTTCGAGACCGAAGTTTTTGACACGCGCGGGACGAGGGTTGACAGCTCTACAAATATTTTAGGGTTTTATTGATACATTTATGTCGAAGATGAAATCTTACTCTTATTTTGAGATAGTTACAATGAGATGGGAAAAGTGTTATGTATGTATAAGGTAGCAATCAAAAGATACTCCTTGATGTTGGTCTTCGGAGGTATGACGGATTTTTACCGACTAAAACCCACTCTATGATTGTATAAGTATGTTCACTTTGTTCGCTCCCCATTTGAATAAAAATACGAGTATACCCAATAAGAAAACTTCATAAAATAACACAAAAGCCTATCCCTTCCTAGAGAGTAATCCCTATAGAAAGGTGATGTCGACTTGATGTGATGATAAAGAATAAAAAATGAATAGGCTTTACTTGAATATAAAATAAAATAAATAAAAGAATAATACGAGTAAAACAAATACGTACTAAACGTAAGTATTATGCTCTGTATGCGAATATATTTAGATTAATTTAATCGTCTCTCGTAGAATCGAGAAGATAACGTTAAGCCCTATAATAATAACTCAATATCAGCGTTAAGCTGTTAAATTTTATGTAAAACGGCTTCGTAAATAAAAGGCTCTACGTCCTTCCATCGCGGCATCGGAACAATCGCACCTGCTGGTCGCTGATCCGATTACGTCCTTTCCCGAGCCCGCTTACAAGGATAAGGCAGAGTACCTCTAACGGATTTACATAGCTGTGTATCTATTTACAGATAGGCATGGATATGAGTATCGGATGAAATATAAAACCTCATTCTACATTGCACTAAAACCGGAAATGAAGTAAAAACAATTAATATTTTATTTTTTTCAGATAAAAATTGTATGAAACATATTCATCTACTACGCAATTCAAATACTATTCATGTGAATTGAAACACGTTGACAACATTTGATATCTGACCCTACTTTTGTATTAGCTGAAACTATATGTTTTCTGTTACTTCTATAATTCTTAGTTAAGTAAGAGGTAAAATGCTCACGGAAAAAACTCGAGAGAATCTTTTTGCCAAATACAAGTGGACAGTGCTAATTGTGCAACTGTCAGTTTAGTTAATTAGAAGTAAGGCAGGAAGTGATGGATAGATAGAAAACCAAAATTACGTGTATTATTCTACGAGTAGGTACCGCTTAGGTTACAATTACCACATATTTATTTAGCAGGCTTGATCGCTCGTTTGCTACATTTGTAAGATAAAAGTTTTTAAGTTGTAATTTGCTCTGAATAGCTTTGGTTACATAATAATGGTGTTTTACATAAAGTTCTTCAAGTGTCATTCGCAGCGTCGACGCGTGAAACGGGTGAAATCAATTTTTTTGCTAATCAGCCTTAATTCCCACATACATCATATTAATATCCATCTATAGTGCAAGAAAAATGTGCCCCGACATTCAAAGTTATACACTATATACTCTACCGTGGGGCAATCAATTTAATTTGAGCGGAGGTTTTTCAAAACTGGCGTTTTTCAAGTTAATAATACTCGTTTTTTGTTTAAGGTAAAGTTAATTATGTGAACTATGATCCTTTGTATGTCAAAAATACTTGAGTACAACAATACATAACAACTATGTAGCAAATACATCAACTACTGCGTACTTAAACACGAATGTATGTATAATATTCTCGTATGAATAAATATTTTTGGATTGGTTGTGAAATACATTTCATAATAATCTAATTCCATTTACATAAAATATGTTAATATTCTGTAGCAAAACAGTGTTCATTGATTCCTCGTCGTTATCAATTAGATTAATAGACTAAGTTGCCTAATAAGGGACAACGTTTGAATCAATTATTTATACAAACACAAGCATTAATTAATAATTACTATTTATTAATGAATTCTACTACAATAGTAGATAACAGTGCTTATTCTGGCGAATGGTTATGTGGAATATTTGCTTAGTACAATATCTATTGTATACGTTTTTGGCTTAGCGGCTGTTAAATAAATACCGTTTTTACTGACAAAATAATACACATAGGTACAGATTTTTGTTAATAAAATTGACAATATATGATAATATATATTTTAACTATAATATTAAATAATTAAAATTATAGATAGAAATCACACGTTTCGTTTTCACGAGTGACGGGCGTCACGAAATATCTATTCAACGTTACACAACGTCGTGACGCTGTACTAGTTTTACTACCAAGCTGAGTGTGAGGAGTTACGTAAAAATGTCAAGATAAACACAGTAATCAAATTGGAGACTTTAATTTCAGCGGCAACTGAAGCAATAACTTGCGCCCCTCGGAGCTCGTA
Source organism: Noctuana stator (assembly GCA_018231225.1). Classification (NCBI taxonomy): domain Eukaryota; kingdom Metazoa; phylum Arthropoda; class Insecta; order Lepidoptera; family Hesperiidae; genus Noctuana; species Noctuana stator. The sequence continues at coordinate 9,327 of DWQK01002855.1, read as the reverse complement.
TTGGCAACATTGTCGGGGCTCCAATTACAGTATCGAAGGCCATTAATTAGGTCTTCCGGCCTCCCTATATGTAGGAGGCATCTTCGAGTATTACATTACGGTTCCTGGGGCGAGCTGCGCGCCAATTAGACGACACCGGAAAATAATACTAGTATAATGCACCTACTAAATTACGAGTAGGTTGCTACGTGTAGGTATTTCTGTAAAAGGTATTGATTTTTTTACAGTACGACTAAACATTCTATGTCATTCGTCATGTTCTCAAGTAATCATTGTTGGTCCTGACACATTTGATGCCAGTTGGAAAATCCCAACTTAAAGAAAAGTATATACTTGCGACCAATAAAATCGACTCACCTTCTTTTTTTATCTGTATACCTAACGAATGCACATAAAGAAATATAAGAGAGTGCAAAATAATAATAAAGCTTAAAATAATTAAATATCACTGTTAATACTTTTAGAGCAAGATTCGTAGGTACTACCCCGACCTAAAGATTTGTGCCCAGCCGTGGGACGTTATGATGATGATGATGAGCAGTTACAGTATACACTAGGCAAAATCTAAGTTTTGCTTGCACCAAACTATCCTATATATTCTATAATAAAATAAAATGTTAAGATAAGGTGCTTTAGTGCGAAGGCAAAGTTCGCGGAAGTAAGGCGATACTTTCTTGTAAGTAATGTACTTACAAAGGAAGTTTCTATTAGATTCCCACTAAGATGAATAAAACATCCAAGTTTCCTAGAGCTTAGGTGAGTGGCAGCAAAGTTAGCGATCCTGTTTCATAGCTCCGGTAAATGAATTACTCGTAAGTAATAGCTACTATCAAAGACTATCTTAAAATGCCGTTGGCTAATAAGATACTATAACTAGTTTATTAATTATCGCGACTATATTGAAAGCACCCAAACGGTTACTTATATTTTTTATCGTTTCTGAGTAGCCAACAAGCATGCAGGCCACCTGATGTTACTGTAGTTACTGCAACCCATGACCATCCATATCCAACTTCAAATAGGAGAGAAGTCTTCTCTGAGATCATACTTGGAGGCATTGTTAATATAGTGTTTCTGGCCTTCCCTGCCCAACCGGAACGCCTATTTACTCGTATAACTTAAATAATCATAAAATACATGAATGTACCGTTCGTATTAGACCGATGTTTGATAAACAAGCTGCAGTGCCTGCACAAACAACAGGTGGCGATGTAGTGGAACAACAAACCAGAACAAACATCGGACGGGTATAAAGCGGAGATACTATCCAATATTGATAGTGCGCTCGGTTTCTTAATCACGTATTCAGCTACATCCTTAACATATTAGCAATGTATGTGTGTATTTTTATTTCCTTCTACATACATTTATGTTTAAATATACATACATAAAAGAAAGAAACAAAAATACATACGCGTACAGCCGAACACTTTTACTACCTTTGAAGTCGGTGTAAAGGTATCTGTAGAGACAGTAAAATAACCGTAGTGCATACAAATAAACATTCTTACGTTGTATTTTACATCCGTTTTAACTTTCGGAATACATATTTTCCGTAACTAAAGTGTCAAGTCTACCTGTATCGCTAGTGAGCCGCAGCACCACGCATAAACTTTATTGAAGCCCCCTACAACGAGAGCAAAACAACGTCGAACTGGCACACCGAGGGGCTTAAATACTTGCTGCAGTTAGCAATGGAGATAAAAGTGGGTTTTGCACCGTTTGGCTTTGCCGTAACCTGGTTATACGGAAATGTGTTTTTGTGGTTTAAAGGTGCGGCGAGGCCTTATTTTGTACAAGGCATTAACTAAGTATGAGTTGACGGTCTTTGTCCTCAGTACCTTGTGCTATATAATATGTAAATTGTTACCTACGTACGTTGCATAATATTATGTGTGTTAGCTGAACGCTGAACCCACGGATCATAAATGTAGAGGCCTAAAAAAATTTTATGGTGCGAAATGCTAGGGTGGGCCTCAAAGGCCTCCCAGTTACCGGGAATCAGAATACGAGTTAATTCGTGCCTGTTGTAAGAGGTGAGGTTGCTATACAAAATATATTTCTGAGTACATTTCTTGGAAAGTGATTCTCTTTGATATCGAGCTAGCTTTCTCAGAGCATATCAATTTACCTGAGCGGCCGAAATGTTTTTCAATACTTTAGACATCAATCTTTTTAAATATTTTGATTCTAGACGATTGAGTTTAACGAGTTTTTCTTCAGAATCATATCTTAATGTATTCAGATTTAGGTACTCTCAAATATTTCCAAGTAGCTACTAACTATTTCTTATGAACCATTTTTACTCCAAATTTAACAAGATTGTTATTCTAGCAGAAATGGAATAAATAATTTAGGATGAAAAGATGAAATATATTCACAAAGAAATTTAATATAACTTAAAAGCTTCAGAATTTGTAATATAATAATAGTGAATTAATTTTATTCTAAGAATAAAGGAAAATATTCCTTTATTAAGTAAGTTTGTAGGCAGTTATTTCTCATTAAAAGGTCGTATTCACTGGAGAAATTAGACCATAAATAATCATGAAAATCTATAAATTTAGTAGATAAATGAATCCAAAAGGTTGTGAAAAGCAACGTAGTCACTACAATTTGTCATTGTCATATGCCGTATGTCTAACAAAAATAACGGAAATGAAATTCCATAGTGAGAGAGTTTTTACCATTATAATATTGTTAGTCACGTTGCTTCATATTGTTTGCACTGAGATAAGTACAGTAACATTACTTTTAAGATTTTCTATCTCATTATTACGAGTATTAGACTAGAATTTCATTTTAGCATGCTAGTACATAGCTAAAACTTTAAAGAAAATGTAAAATTCCGGGGCTCTCGGGAACGCTTATTCGTTAAAGTTAGCGACGTTGGTGTTAACATTTTTAAACTAAGTTGTATGACAAAGTTAAGTTTAGAACCCTGCGACTAAAGCTATAAGGCGCAGGTATGCAATTTCATTGTGTTCTATTGTGTTATCTAGTGGTCTGCAAAACTGATTGTCTTGTGAACCCGAATGAGAAAGAAAAACATACGAGTACACGGAATAAGCTAATTTCAAAAATATCGATAGTATTTTTAGTTGTTAAGCTAAGCAGTGTCGAACTGGCGTCGCCGTCGCATGCCTCAGAGATGTCTTCACGAGCTCATAAAAACGCAATTTGTACAACACTGAGTGCTGCAGTAGTTTTAACGCAATACGACCAGTAAAAACTACAATGCATAACTTAATTGTCTTGTGTCTACCTTCCGGTTTTGTTATCAGCGTTTTACTCTTCCGCTGAGATATGCTTCTACAATACACAATGCTTCCAACAATAAAAAGGGTTTTAGGGCAGCATTGTTCAAGGAATAATTCTGTTAGATTCATAATTAATATCGGTATTCGACCACATATTTATTGTAGAGATCGTTGTGGCAAATTTCAAGTGCGGTCGGTTAGTGGCGACTGGTTACGATTTAGACGTTCATTCCTATCATCTAGGTCTAAGTTATGGAATAATTTTCGTGCAGTGGCATTCTTAGGCTTTCCTTTAAAGCCAGAAATGCATAGTCATTCCTAGGTAGTTTCACCGAGTCAGTCTTAAATGTTACCATACTCATATTATTCCTACGTTCACGATGTATCGTATTTAATAAAATGTCGTCATCTACGCCACATCACGGTACATTTACACCGTGTGCTTTAAAATTAGCATCCGCTTTCGCCCTAACGAGGTTACGTTGAACGAGCAGATATGACGCTGTGCCCCCTCCACCTCCCTCGAGATGTTATGCTAAAGCTTTCTCCCTGAGGCTGTAAAATTAGCTGTATCTGAATTAAAAATCTGAAAATGAAACAGAAATAATTTTCGTAATGAGGTTGAGGATGTAAATAGTATTCCGAAAATGTTGTCTTACACAGCTGCGTTAGGGTAACGCACACGAACTGTAATACCAAGGACAAATTCGTTGATTTTTTGTTATTAAATAGTGTAAAATTATTGACGGATGTTTAAGATATTAGTGAAGTTTGTCATTGTCAATTACAATTCTCAGTTAGCAGGTTATTTCTTTATTAAATAAGTGTAATTATCTATTGTAAGGCATATAGACGATTCTTAAGGAACATTGAATTAAAACGGCATGTATAATACGGACCACAGGCCGTGCTCACGTGTTGACTTACAACTACGAAGTACCTTGTAGCACCTATCTCTACGCTCGAACCTCGTTCAAACATTGCCACAAAAAACAAGTCTGTAAAACGCGCAGCATACTCGTGAAACTCTTCTTACAATTTTTTGCTGAAATTTTACCGAGGTCTCTACATGTTGTTTTGGAAAAGAAGCTTAGTTGTTTTAGGGATCTGTTTACATACGATTAGAGAACTAGTCGAAACTCTACCAGTAGTTATATTCGCTCTTAAATACACTTATAAAGATGTAATAATGGTGACAAACTAAAACTTTTAATAGGTCTATATTTTGTATTCACGAGAGGTCAGTTTAAATTTGTAGTTGAATACTCGGTGTGTGAAGTTTAGTAAGAGATCAGACAAGTGCAAAGCGCACTACATCTTGTTAAAACTACAAGGCAGTACTCTCAATAACTCCTCGTGCTCTCGCGGGAAATATCTCGCATCCGTGGCAAAAGTAAATATGAAATACTCAGTTGCGGCGAACAACCGTGTCTGTTTGTTTTTGCTGGTAACAGTCCCTACAGCAAAGTAAATATACTATTGAGCTAAAGTGCTTAAAAGGTGAAACTTTGGTAAACCATGTGTCTTGAACCGCGTGTACAACGATGGCGAGTGCTCAGTCCACGGTCTGATGCCCTTCCTTTGCATTTCCTTAGCCCTGTCTAATTATATATTATACCCATCTTATCAATAACCCGTTTTTTAATATTTTTATAGCCACGAACCTACGAGCTTTGATACAGACTTCCCTCTTTCTCATTGAGCTTACGATACCTATTGATGTCTAATATTATGTCTACATCAATGGGCTTAATTTTTATGAAACACTTATTGGACCCTGACAGATCACAGAAATACTGCAATGAGCAAAAATTTTAATAAAAGAAGTAGAATGCGAGAAGACAATTCAACCATTCGTTCCAGGAAACACCCGCACTGATTCAATGCGACTTCCCGCGGGAAATATTCTATCTATCCGCCGTCTTGTTATCTGCTACTGAAATAATGTACTCGTATATATGACAGCTGTTTGACAAGTGTTTTATTTTTGACGTTAAACACATACCTAATAGGTTAAAAACAGGTAAAAATGCCTACCCCGACGATATGAATAAAAAATATTGAAATATTTATTCTAAGGATTGTTCGTTCGTTTTGTTGCCGAGGATATTTGTCTCTGCTTACAGCTGTGCGATCATACCAAGTACAAATCTGTGGCAACCTTCAACAAACAAAATTTGAGTGAGTACTACTGGACAATTCCATTTCACCCCGCTCGTAATTGTATCAAGCCCTCAGGGTAGTTCTTCTTTCTTGTTCATCGACGTTATTCGGAACGACACATCTGGAACGAGACTTCAAGCCTCGAAATTAAATATAAACAGGCTCGCTTATCGAGCTGCGACCTCGGAATTAGGTTCCGTTGTTAGTATTGCATATAGCCACCACGTGCGGGTAACGTAACGCGATAACGTCTAATTGGATACGATATAGGTACCTGAGCGATGAGCGAATCAGATGGGTACAGAATTCGTTTAACTTAATAACTGGTCCTCTAATTACAAGTACCCCGTCAAATCCTCGTTGTTGATCACCAACTTCTGGGATACAAAAACAGGGACTATTCACAAAATATGTCCGAATGCTTTTGTCAGGAGCAAAAACATAAAAAAACATAATTAATTATAATATTATGTTTCTAACCTAACTATTAAGTGACTAACACAATCAATGTCCATAATTTCAAAGCCGCAAGGAGGCGGCAACAGCTGCGTTTCACAACAACGAACTTAAACTCCTTTTAAACACTTTCTCAACTAAATAACAGCTAACAAATTTATAATTTCCATAATATGTTCTCAGTGGACTTGATAGTTATTAAGGTGTGGAGTAAATTGTCGATAATATTGTACAGTTGACACAGAAATGAAAGTTTGCAGTGACCACTTATGCGCTACTTTGCTGCTCATATAAAGTGAATACGACTATCAAACCATTATACAAATAAGTAGTTCTTTTTAGCGATCCTAAGAAGTTGGGCATTCTCACAGATTTCTTCTGAAGCAATCGTAAAAAATAAACCGATATATTTTACGCACTTACGGAGTTAAGTTCATAAATTTAAAATGTTGTAATTCAATTGGAAACTAACTTTCATAACTTAATAAAACTTCTCTCACAGTTCTCAGAGTTTAAGTCCGTAATGAAAAGTGCCTTGAAGAGATTCAAACTATTAATATTGTAGAGTTTGTTGAAATTAATTTTTATTTGCTTATAGTTAAAACGGATCCGCGTGCGCGGTGTAACTTTATCAACTAGCCAAATTTCGCTCAGTTTAATATTTTTAAGTTATATATTACTTGAAGATACTCTATAACAGATATCAAAGAAGAATGTTTAAAGGTGGTATGAAATTGCTTTTACGGTTGCCTATTAATTAATCATAACAAGATCACAAATTACAATGATTTAAATAGTAACATTAAAATTATTTATTAAGAACACATACTAAATTTGCACAGCATAGAGGCTAACCCACGTTTCAGAGGGTTTAGGCGCTACTACGAATGTAGATGTAGTAGTGGCCAATTTATTCTCAAACGATTGCCAAAAAATCCTTTTTATCTCGAAAAAGCAGAGGCGACTACGAATGGAATTATGTTATACTCGTTATGCTATTTCAGTGTCCGTGTAGCTAGTATGAGCAGTATTCTGTATGTTAGTTACGAATTACAATTTAAAACATGTGTTTCACACATCCTTACATTGCAATGGGTTCTGTTCTTAAGATTGGAAGTACATTCGATGTGAAGTTAAGGCAATATCATTAAGAAACCGATTTCTGACAGACCAATCTACTTATTACGTTACTCGACGGCGCGACGTCGGGAGAGACAGAATATGACAAAATTAATAAAAACGTAGAAACTATTTTATTAAGGCATATCGAAATAAACGTCAAAACTAAATTAATATTAATAAAAAGGAAACTCCACAGTATTAGATATTTACAGATTCCTTGCGCTAGATAAGTGTAGCCTCAGCCACAACTCACAAATTAGAACCTGGTGACTGAATAAGAACTACGACATTCGCATAGGCGAGGAAGATCTCTTGAATATTTATGAGCACTTACTTCGACATGGCGTTTGTCAAGCTTCGAGGCGATTTTATGATTAAACTTGTGATACGAGTAAGAATAGTGTTGTGGCGTGCGAATTTTTGTAATGCAATGAAATGAAAAACGTTTATTAATGTAAATAGGTTCCCGTAGACAGGTACTCGTAGGTAAGTACGAGTAGGTATGATGTTGCATGAATACTAAGCGTAATTTTACTAGCATAAACTTCAATTCCATTACAAATGTGTAAGAGAGACTTAGACAATTATGTTCATAGGCGACTGTGACCAGTGACCACTAATCATAAAGTCGTCCGTTTACTAAGCTTATTTTATTTAAAATAGTTAAGCGTTTATAAATACTTGTTCAACGGACGTATTGTTAGCAAACGAAACAATACAAAAGTCAACCTCCCAATCTGGTGCATTGGACCCCGGACCCGCCTGAATATAGATGGAGATGAGCGGATCCCGACTCGCTAAATATTCATAAAGGCTCTTATGCAGCGTTCACGTTTTTTTACCCCCTCCTAAACCTCCGGACTTGTTAATCTGTGCGCTAAAGTTTAAGTCCCCCGGATTTGTTTTATCGATTGTGACGTGACGATCTTAAGTGCACTTTGAAACAATTATCATACCGTCACTCACTTGCAGAAATAGACGCGAAATTTAAACGCTAATGTTTGATTACATATTTGCACTTACTTTTTCCTTTAACTTTTCAATAGGCTACACGCTGTTTAAGCGACCTCAAGTAGCGTACATGTAGATAACCTTAGCTTACAAACTAGATAATCGCATGACACATTAAGTATACATATACTTACCGACATAATTCCCTCATGTGACAGATGGCGTTAGTGCGACCATGTTAGTCCTCTTTAGTTTTCGACTCACGTCAACGAATACTACACTACGAGTACTTATACGTGGATGGCCGCAGATGGAACTCTAACCAATTTTAGGTTGTATGTAGTAGCCACTGACTTGTATGTAGGTGACACTGAATATTATGTACTTACGAGAATATGGCTTGCATGTAAGCTGGCGTCTCAAAAAAACTTAACCTAACAACAATCACTTTTACAATCAATCCTTTTACGTATGAGAATGTACTGGTAACTTACAAATTATTTCACGGTCCAAGAATTAAACGATTTGCTGCGAAAAGCTTCCGCGACGCAGTTCTAGCAATCGGCTGTTAAAGCTGTGGATTAAGTATCAGTTTGATGTCGAACTTGGAGGCTTTATGAGAGCAATCTTTAGTTTACGAGCAAGTAATATTAGGGACAGCTTTTAACTTTTCGGCAACTTCCTGTTCCTACGCGTACATTACGAATATATTATGAAGCTCTTTAATATTATGCAATCCAGATATTTGAAACTACGCAATATGAATGTATGTGTTTTTTATTTTATTACAATTAATAACAGGATGATATTACTTTAGTTTTCAAATGAGGAAAAATTTAATCATGATAAACCAACCGTTTAAGGTTATAAAGCGGAAGTCGCACCAAATTAAAAGTTGAACTGAAAGAATGGTTTGACGTAATAAATAAAAAATATAATCATATTTTACAGATTTCGGAAACTAGCAAACTCGCATCAAATATTTATAATCCGCTTGAGCTGCAGTAAAATAAGAGGGAATGATATAAAGCGAACATTTTCATGCTACGATGCATCAAAATGCGATAAAATTTTCATATTCCGTATTCAGCGTAAGGTTTTCCGAGCCCAAGTATCTGCAAATATTATGAAAGTTCTTAAAAAGTTTTACTCGCAAACACTTAATTTCGACAATTGGCTATAGAGTAGCGAGATCACGGCTTTACGGCAGGCTTCGTCTTAAGGCCATGTTTTTACGAGCTTAGAGAAAAGTTGCTCAGATATCCGGTCGAGGTTAATAGACACAGACTAAGTGGTCTACAGAGTCGATAAATAACGTTTGCCTTCTAAGTATTTTTCGTAGCCATAGAATTAGGTGTTAGCAGTTAACAGTGCA
>DWQK01002854.1:0-12422 GCA_018231225.1 Noctuana stator | reverse complement strand
CTTCAGGCACTGAGGGATATTGGACGAGAAGATACTTCGTAGTTTCCCGAACGCTGCCCAGCCGAGTTGGATTCTACTAAATTATCTGCATAATATCTATCTAAATTAACTGCATAATATTGTACTAAAGTATGCCTTATTTGTACGAGTATTACATAAATAGTTTAAAGGCCTACTTTTCCATTAATCAAGTAAGACACTAACGATGTTACTTGATAGGTTTATCGTCATTTAATTTGTCTATACATGGCTGCCAAATTACTTGGTTCTGGCTCTGAATTTCGCTTTCAAAATACCCTTTTACGATGAGATAATGAATATTTGATACAACGGTCGTATTGGAGGCTTGGTCACGGATGTAAGAATGTAATCATCTTGGAAGAGAATACTCTATTTTTTTTGTGGAACCTGCTGTCATAGAAATTGCTAGCAGGTTTGGTCAAGCTGATAGGTTGCTTAGAGGACGGCTGGTGCTCATATACACTTGCCATGGTAACCACTTACATTAAAATATCAAGATCATTTGAGACCTAAGTAAGTCCCCTAGGCGGAAGTAAGTGGATCGTGGCGTAACTATGGCAAATTTGATGGGGCCCACTCCTACTCAACATGACGTCATAAGTGTTTATAAAACAATTTAATGTACAGGCTCGGATTCTGTGACATTGAGCTGTCATTCCATTCTGTTGTTACGCCACTGTTCTAGATCATGGATCTGCCATTGTAGCATGTAAATACCTTCAAACACCAACATTACCAACTGCCTCATCCAATTCATAATAACTTGAAATCCGCGCGGTGGTCGGTTTACTAAAGTAATTATTTTGGAAAGCCGCCAAATAATATCGGATCTACGAGAGGTGCGCGGATTTGGCGCCGATTCCAGGATCATATCGTTTTGGTGCCGTATTCATTATTGGGAGGCTGTATTCTTCCGTTCAGTATTATTATATGAGTCCATATAAAACACTATGTGCTTAATATTAGGGTTAATATGAGGAAGGAACTCAAAAACCATTTAAAGATAAAATTGTGAATTAAATCAAAGTAAACGACTTCAAAAATAATATTAAATGAAATTTTATTTAACAAATCAGGGACTAAAATGTTTCTTAGCACTTACCTGAAACTGCCCTCAATTTTTATTTAACTTTTTATTTAAAGATCTGTATCATTCAGTGTGCGCTTCATAAGTCTAGCCCACATAAAACATAAGGTCCGAACATATATCAGTATATAGTCTCAACATATATCACCCCCGCACCGTTACAGGCACTAGCTCGCTGCTCGCGAATATTACACGGCGGTTGCTTTGTTAAGAACCGTTTACACAGCCTACCACCATATTTACAGAAAAAAATGTGTTGGCTATGGATGACCGGGAGAAGTTTTCCCTTCAAAACAATTACCTAGTTACATTTAAACTAGAAAACTTTTAGTTCTAATAAAGAAGCTGTCGGCATTTTTATGTTTTCAATAGGTAAGTTGTGTGTGAAATGATCTGTGTAGAATAATTTCAACGTGTACACCCAATATTCTTTACTAGCTTCCAACAAAATTATCGTACAGAAATCACCCGCACACCAATGGGTGAAGCCGGTGGGTGTACAGGTCATGCACCCACTGTCTGCAATCAAGTCATACAATCTGAGAAATCAAAACTACGCAGCTGTCACTACGAATATTTAAGTAAAAGTCAGTGTATCACACCCCTAACTATGACCCGGCAATATTTTCACTAAATCGCCCAAGAAAACAATACACGCATGGAGTTTTACGATAATGCGCAGCCCTGAGGAGTTGTGACGTCATTGTACTGAGCAGTAAAGCTGCCCTTGTTTTATGACTTACTGCGTAACTTAACGCTCTGGGAAAATTAGGTGAGAATGTAAGTTAGTGTACTTGTAACGTGTACTACAAGTTAGTACGTATTGCCTTTCCGCTATTATACCGATTACGATTGAGAATGCATATATGGCATCCTCCAATAGCACCTAGAAAATCTTCTTCTTACTCTGGTTTAGATTATCATTAAAAAATATGTTTTTGTTCCATTGATGTATAAAAAACCCAAGATTCACAATGAGCAATTCTAAAACGGTCTTGAAAAAATAGTACATTTTGCATTCATTTTACGTTGCGTGGACTGTCAAAACTATCTAAGTGTTCCTTCAAAAACTGTAAAAAGTTAAAATATTCCTTTCACGCTCATTTAAGGCGTTTAAAAATGTGCTCTATGACCATTGTTTTTAAGGTTTGATTTTGTGTTTCACCAATCACCGACCACCAATAATAATCTTTGAATTCTGCGCTGTACCGCAGATGTATCGAGGACACTTTTAAACATTACAGTTGTATAAGACTGTGAATCTAGGTTTTTTAGTATATCGATGTTTTATCTCAAAATCTTTTTGGCATAAAGGAGATAACTTTACAAAGTTATTGGTAATCTTCACACACCCTTTTACCTCACTACACCCTGTCCCGTATTTCATTCCTGGATATTAATGTGTGCGTCTTCAATAAGTGTAATTGCTTTAACGACCAGCATAATTTGGGCCCAAGCTCCGACACTTAGTCCCTTGTGTGATATCATTTTGATTATGCACCGGGGGGTGGGGGAGGCCTCGGTATGATGGCGAGGATGTAGCGGAGTCGTAGTTGCCACCTGCGTTTGCCTAAGTTTGGAACGCGTAACTTCAACCCGGGACTTCGGCGGAGGGCTCGGCTCCATTGCACTACGACAATATTAAAAAAGAATAGGTTTAGTACGAAAGAGGCAAATAGATTCTTTGAAAGAAAGGCAGAAATCTTTTTATAGTATCATCTTAAACACATGTTAGGTATATTACACAGTATAAGTATGTTATACATACATACAATGTGTGTGTTGAATAAATGTCATCGCAATTTTCGTATAGTACTTATGGAATTAGAAAATTCTCAATGCATTTTTCTTACTCATCCACAGCAGGATTTGGAAGCGTGACTTTTGCATGCCGAAACCGACTAGCACATGCAGTAGCAATGTAGTGTCATTTGCTAGTCACCTAGTCACAAAGTCAGTCAAAAATTTTTGTTCATCATAAGGTCATCATCACATCATAGGGTTGGCAAGCCAACCATATTTTGTAACAACGTATCTTACTATAAATAAGTACCTTTATTATGGATAAATACTAAACTTAAAGTTAAAAAGAAGGTGCCTACTAATGACGACAAAGAAGTGGCGAGACAATTACCTTTTGATTCTACGGTTTGCTTACAAAGAAATACAGTGTAATGAAAACGTTATCAAAGTCAGGCACTGCAGGCGGCAGTGTAGACAATTCGATAGTCAGAGCAAGTTACCTATTTTCTACTACATTAACCTGAACTCGATAAGTTCAGTTAGGTATTGAGTTCAGTTTAGTACGGTGTCAAATACTGTTACTTACTGTTTTGTGTCATCGCTTATGAACATTGTCAATAACGTTGTTAGTCTATCAGGCTAAAGCTATAGGTACTTCATAGTTAAATTATTAACTATACACTTTTATTATTATTTACACACTTTATTTTAAAGGTGCCAAGAGTTTTTTCCGCCGGCTTTCTTCTCCCGCCTTACCGTAGCCAAAAAGGCGTCTAAAGCCGATGTACCGTATTATTTAACGTTCATCCAGTGTGTAATTACCTTATGATCAATAAAAAATTAATTTTGTTGTTCAAAAGGGTGAAAAAATCATGTTCTCTAATTTTCGACTTACCTACTAACAAACAAACTGAAGAAATTAACAATTAATGCTTTTACTTAATGAATTTTGTGATAAATATTGTATAATCAAATAAATATTTACTAATACAGGAAACATAATTGTGTGCAACATAGCTTTAAGAATAATCTCGATAAATAACACACTAAAGTTCATCTTTCCTTCCTTCTATCCACCAAGCAAACACTACGAACTATTCTCCGCGGTACTAATGACACCGTTAGTCGCTTCGCGTCGTAATTAGTCAAACTAACGAACTCTTAATGAGCACAGCGGTGCTGTGTCTGTGGAATGTATAGCCTACAGAATAATTTCACTAGAAGCACCTACTATAATTAGGATTTGAGATTGCTTCAAGGAAAACTCTGTAAGGAGTTCTCCTTGACTATGACTCATTATCACTATCATTCCACTGCTGGAGAAGTCTCAGAGATGAGAAGTTGTTGAGGAAATAGGAAAGCTCGTTTTTAACAGATAAATTATTGTAACAGTTACTGATTAAATGGTTATAGGACATTATGTGGATAAATGAGACTGTGTTTCTAAGTACTTAGTATCTAGTTAACTTAAAATATAATGTATAGGTATTAATTTTAATTAACAGATTCTGAGTCGTGAAGTAACTGTATATTTGCGAGATAAGGTTACAATTATTATATGAAAAAATTAAAAGCGATACCTATGGAATTAAAAAATAAGACGGTATATTTATAATTAAAATAAATAATTTATTACAGACTTGTAAAATTCCCTTGTAAATAAAAACGACTTTCTTAATGTGATATTAATTTTATTTTATTTTCAACAATCAAGGACGTAACAATTGTGCCACCAAATGCCACCAGGTAAGTGTGTGGGTAAGGCAAGATATTGGAAATCAATTCCTACTACACTACGAATTGGGAGACAGACAGTCCTTTACGATCGAACGAAACAATTTCACGCTGTCCTGTCATCAAGAGGGCACGCATTGACTGAGAGAAAAACTTGACGGTAACACACATGGGACAGGGAAAGAGTAAATGAGACAGGAATGGTCTCATTGTAGTACTATAGAATAGGACGTATACTCGTAGTATACTAAACTACGTTAAAACTGCTTCGCAACAATCCGCGACAACATCGTAAAATGTAATTTTTTTTATCTATACTAATAATATAAAGCTGAAGTTTGTTTGTTTGAACACACTAACCTCAGGAACTACTGAACCGATTTGAACAACTCTTTTAGCGTACTCCATTTATCGAGGAAGGCTATCAAGCGTTACGTTGCAATTCTTAACGCGGATGAAACCGGGGGCACAGCTAGTTAACTATAATTATAATAGGTCTTATATATAATAATATGAGTACGGAATCAAGAGTGGTGATGTCAATCACGTAAATAAAATAAAATGAAATAGTTGCTAAGACTGCCTACAATTTTTGCATAACAATAAGCAATAAACAATAACTTTAGGTGTCCTTAGACGGTATCAACATGAAAAGTGTAAGAAATCAAAAAGAAATATTTATCCTAAGCAGTTAGTGTAGGAAACAGCCTGAACGTGTCAATTTGGACCATTCCTTTGCTAAACATAGCAGCGAGTCAATTTCACGGACTCCGGGACAAGATGGGACGTGTCGATGATCAAACGGTTTCGTACAGACCGGTAAACAGTGGAGTGATTGTGACTCTCATATTTAGCTGTCACCTGTGTTCACTCTATAATTGTATATTGGGTATCTTAGACCCGCGTGGTGTGGTTACCACGCCAGTCCGTCATTCGAAGGGTCGCGTGTTCGATGCCTGGCGGGGCAAAAATTTAAATCATAAATTTAATTTTTTTCTCCGGTCTGGGTGTCTGTGTAATTGTCTTTGTGTGTGAGCATGGCGCCCACGACACAGGGAATCCTAGTGTGGGGCTGTTAATGTGAAGAGTAATTACTATTTTTTTTAATTACTAGTTGACCTGGCTGGAATCGTTGTTCTGCCATAAGTCACTTGTAGTGAGAATTTTAGTTAAAATATATTTTTCTAAAATATATTTTTCAAAATAAATTATGGTCTATATATGTTGCCGAGGACTTATAGCTATACCTAATATGACAAAAAAAACTTTCATCAAAATCCATTCAGTAGTTTTTGCGTAAAAGCCGGACAACAGATCGACAGAATTGAAATCTTCTACAGTTTTAGATAGATTTATACTTAGGTTAGATAGTTTTGTTAATTATAAGCTTGACTTTATTGGTGACTGAGATAACCTTACCACTTACATAGAAAACCTATTAGGACGAGCAAGCACTAAAGACAATTGTATGAAACTGCCTTATTTCACATTGTTCCTGCGTCACAGCTGATCGGTGCGACCGGTCAAGCCGCGCGGGCCGCGGGGGACATCGCTGACCACTCATCGGACCATAGCCCCGACCGCGGCCGCACTCCTCTGTCCACTGCCTTTGCGCAAGCACGCGCGTCCTTTTCATTTAACCCTTTTTTAATACAGTCCATTCATACAAAATTCATACATTAGTTTTATTTAGTTGAGACCACCAGCAAACAACTGGAGCTTGACACCCCAACACACATGAAAATGAAATTTCTTATTTCACCCTTGCCCAGTGAAATGTAAAACTTAATCTGTTTCAATATAATAAGACATATATTTTTCGAGAGCATTGGAAAAATATTGAATAAAATAATGAAAGAAATAATCCGATTGAAGTAGGAAAGGTTGTTATTGCCCGGAAGCGCACATTCAAGATGGTTCTCGGAACTAATAGTCGAGCAGTTTCCGATTGGCTTGCCGATTCAAATGTGAAATATTAGAAGAAATTCAGTACAACCATAATGTATTTTGTGCTTATCTACCTATATTATAAAGAAGGCAAAATTTACCGACTGACGAGTATACATCAACGTACAGCCGAAATTAAACTACCTTTAAAGTTAGTTAGATATATAGATAAAAAAAATGTGGTTATTTTTGCGTTTTCTATAAATCCTTTAGTGTTTATCATAATGAAAAATAATAAGCTTTGGACAGGCTCTCAGTTAGTACAGAAAAATGTAGTTAATTTTTAAAATAAACCCATATAATTATATTCTTTACGCCATGCCTGCGATCCCTTTTAAGTCCAAAGCACTTGCATCGGCAGTGACTGGTTTATAATCTGTCTGAGTGCTTTTGTTAGTTATAAGAATGCTTTCATTATTTGTTTTAATGCAGAGCTACGATTTTGGTTTAAATTTTTCTAGTTTTTGCCCCATTTAAAGGGCAATGAAATTCACGGAAAAAGCGTAAGTCTACGTTAAAATTGGCGTAAACATTAAAATACTAATAAATTGTTATTTATATAACCCGTCAGCACATCCTTGGTAACTGATTGTTTACTTACTTATAAAAAGTACTAAGTAAATTAAAGTAACATTACCTACATAAAACACAATTACATAATAATAAACATGTCGATTCGTGAACGAAAACATCACCGCTTCACATGAAGTGAAGAAAATACGCATCGAATTTCAAATCTTCATTTATAAAGTCAAGTCAAAAAATCAAGTCGTTATTACCAGATCAAACAGTCACAAACAGAAGTCAATACAATCCTAAATATTAACGAAACAGTCGTTGATGTGAAAAAAACTAAAGGTTTTCCACCGCATTTTCAATCAAAGGAAGTAATTTCGTCCAAAGTCTTCTTACATCAGACAATCGGGCAGTCAATTTCACGCAGTGCCGGCCTCCAAAGATCGAATGAACCTCCCTACCTGCCCAAACACACGTTTGAAGATACAAAAAAAAAGAAAATTAACTGGTTGCTGCCAATAATATCGAATCCTATAATTCGACTTCCCACTTCCTTCTCTCGTAGGCCTTTGTATTAGATGAGGTTTATTTTGTAACTGTACTTTCGATGTTTCTTTGCAGTTGCTTGGTTATTTTATGTAACGAATGTTAACAGGTATAAAATATGAGTAACATTGAATAAATGGTTTATATTTATCATTTTATAAATTAACACCAATACATACTTTTTATATTGTTAATTTAAAAGAGTCCATCTTGTTTTGTGTCCATCTTTCACGTCAAAACATTGATGGATGGAGCGATGGATTAAAGTGATTTTTTAGTGAAAATAGTTGGATAATTGAATAGTTATATAAGAAAAAGGAAAGATCATCAATGAGATGATCTAGTGACAAGTGATTAGTATCACTAGTCACTATCATAACGATTCTTTTAATTCTGAGTAATTCTATACAAAAAGTAATTGTTTCGTAAAGGTACTTCAATGATTGTTTATTTATATTTGGGAAGCAACAGACGTTATAAAAGGCATATTAAACTGCACCTAAAACAATATTAAATATGCATTTTTAACTAAGCAAAAACAAACTACGCACCATTTCATCGTAACGCGAGAATAACGTGTAACGGAAAAACACGATAATACGATAAAATAAGTTATCCGTAAAATAATATCACAATCTAAACAAAAACACGTACTTCAAAACATTTGGAAGTCGGCTAGAAAATCCTTTTTAAACTAACAAAATCCACATCACAACGGCGGTCGGCAGTAGCCGAGCCAGTCTCGCCTGTATCCAATTGGACATTGAAACGGTATAGACAAAATGAATTTCGATTTAGGATTCTTGCAGCTCCCGTCCTCGTTCACCACTAATCCGTCGGGGCAGCCTGTCACAGTTTCAACTTTTTCAGTGATTTCCACTGTTCCACTTACTCCATTTTCCGATGTTATCACAGTTTTGGTATTTGGCTGGTAGTCGTCGCACAGTTTACCATGATACCTCGGTTCAACGATCTCCACTTCATCTTTGGGATCACCAACAACTATTTCTATTTCACTCACTTCTTCGTTTACGTTTTTGTTTTGTACCTTTTTAGTTTCGTTACTCTTTTCTGTATTTTCGTCTTCTTTCACGTTCGTTTTGTTGATTTGCTTGTTATTGACAAACTTGTCGTAGATAAATGTTTTATACAAATGCATCATCTGACTGATGTAATTTGTTAACAAATTGCTTCGTACTTCGACGTCACTGGGCGCATTCTCTGACATTGTGAATGAGAAAATCTTAAAACGATTAACCAGAGCGTCTGCCAAAATTTGGTTCCACGTCGCTGTTTTCGTCTCTTTAGGGTCATCGCGTTGAAATGTCTGCAGTTTTCTCAAAAGTATCCTTTGTCCCGTCTCTTCCTTATGAGGTGTCTTTGCATTTTGTACGTGGAAGCCATCCGTTTCCCCCGTAATGATTATTAAAGCACACAGAAGAGCGATGTTCATTTTTAGGAATTCCGCACCGCACAATGGAACTAACTGAACTCTTTCAGATAGATAAGGCGCGCAGTTACTGGATACAGTCAAGTAAAAAAGTGCTTTGTAAACTATTAATGACATTCCTAGTAGAACTGTTTATTCTTTATTTTAACATATTACTATGTTATTTTTACATAACATATAATTCATAAACTTTTTATATATTTTTATTTTATCAATAGTGGTACCTATATTTAACTTACAAATTTAATAAGCTTACAAGTATAATTTTTCTAAGAAACAAATTATTTCTATTATCCATTTCATTTAGTTTCAAGTTTCAGGCGTTCCTTTCAAAAATTCTTTACTGGCAGCTTTTATAAAATACCACCTTTGCGACCCTTTAAAGAGAAAAGTCTTTAGCTCGCACGCTTAATAAGCAATTTGGCATACATGGTTACGTCATGGTAGATTAGATAAAAAACATGGCGGCTATCCAAGCTCTGAGAGGTGTTTGGCGCGCGTCGGCCATAATATGTGCTAGCTCGCGATTCTACGAGAAGTCATGGGTTAATCAGCTTGCCAAGTTCTTACGGGACGATTAGCTGGAATTTTATTTTTCTGCACGTTTATTTTTATGGTTAGGTTTTTGTTTATTTTCCCCTCAGTAACCCCTAGTTCACAGCGCGCACAGTAATCTAGGTTTAAATCCGCGCCTTACTCACCAATATTTTTTTAAAAGTGACTGCGTTTAAAGCAATTAAATATCAGCTGTAACGGTGAAGGAAAACATCGTGACGAAACCTGCATGTCTGAGAGATTTCCAAAAGAGTTCTCAATTGGCGATCCGCATTTATCTAGCGTGATGGATGATGGCCTAAATCCTTTATCATGTTTGAGAGGAAACCCGTGATCAGCATAATATTGACAACTTTATATTACCAAAACGGGAAAAATCAATTCAAATATCAAAAAAATTATTCATCATAATTATTCATCATAAGGTATTTCTCGATGACCGTTAAATAAAACGGTACATCGGCTATAGGTCGGGGGTAAAAACCAGCAGGTAATATTGAGATGCCAGTGATAGACGATTAGGACTTAATTAAAACAAATGATTGTAATAACAGACTCGGCTCTAATTCAGCATTAGGAGGTTTTAAGGGCGGCGTAGATATTTAATAGCCGTCGGAAAATACCTTACTCTCAAGATTTCTCAATAAAAATTCGCTTCGATACTTTTCCACGCGACAGTACAAGATAGCGATGAGATAAGTAGATAAGTAATAAATTAAGTAAATATTGGCTGACTGACGTATGACGGTGTGGGTATTGTGGCGAAAACAATCTTTATCGCGTTTTACAAATGCCCGAAGTGAACCAAGGACGCAACTCCGAAATTTATGATATCATAATCCCATTATTGTGTCACTGCTGGGTACTGGCTTCCTATCAAATAGACCTGAGGCTATTTAGGCTAAAGTTATAGATCACAACTGTGGATTTGCAGACTTCATATGCCTTATTGTAGAGATTTTTTTTTGTCAATATAGGTACTTTGTGTAAAAATTATTTCGATCATCCAGGATAAAATAAAAATATTTTAATTGAACGAAGATCGAGCGGTTTCCGTAACAAAAACCGCTCAAAAGGCATTTCGAAATTCTAGATAGTCAATAAACTTATTAAATGAAGTACTGGCGAACCAATCGAAATAAAATTAAGCGCGAAATGTTTCGGGGCAATCAGGTCATTGACCCGCAATGGCGGACTCAAAGGACTATGTCCGAAGGCGCGATCCGAAGCCGTGAAATTGGATTGATGGCACGTACTGCGACTTACGTGCTCATTCTCAATACCACTTAATATATAGATAACTTTTTGTATCCGTTTTTTGTTGTTTTTGGCGATGACATAACAAAAACGCCTCGAAAAAATTATAACAATGAACAAGGAAATGTTCTATGTTAATAATTTTACTTCACTTCAATAAGTTGACCAATGAGATAGAATTATAGATCGAGTTTTCTGAATGGGTTGGGTCGACAGTATGGGTTGGGTTGGCAGTAGGTACATACGAGTATATTTAACGCAATCGAGGTACCACTGTTAGAAAGAAGAGCTGTCGGGAAACTATAATATTATTGTATTTAACCTAACTAACTTACTCGTAAAGAAAAGTTTGCGGTACGCTGGAACCTAACTACTAACTAATGATTATATAGAATAATTTACTGATACAAACCTTTTAAAGTTATTATAAGGCATATCTAATATTTTATCAAGTAATCAAAAAGAAAAAAAAACAAATGGTTCTGAATTCAAAACAGAATTCCAAATTCAAATCTGTTCGCGAGTAGCTCCCATAAAACATTGGCAGCGGACGTTTTAGAACATGTGTATACCGTACGTGCTTGTAAGCTTACTCACATGACATTCAATTTTCTACCTTACGAGGACGTGAAAAGGTTCATTTTAGTGTGCATAAAGTCATCTGCAAAATGGTCCCGAAAGTTGATCAATTCACCGTATATCCTTACGCAGGCGAAAATATATTTTGTAAGATAGGATGTAAGCTAAATAAAACATTTTTTAGGACAAGTATGAAGTCCGGGAAATATACCTACATATTTTATTTTTATGCATTAAAGATGTAACAAACGATCATGCAGGCCACCTGGGCTGGGCATTATGACTGTTCAGTGGCATTCTTATGGAATTGTTATTGAAAGGTAATCAGTATTATTATGATAGTTTACGATAGTCGATAAACTTGTTATTAGGAATAGTAGGTAAACTACATGTAGAAAATTATCCAAAACATAGATATAAAAATCAAAATGTTTTTTTATTGAAAACATTTTGAATTTACTCCAAATAGCTTAAATGTGTCATGGCGTCGTTTGTGACGTCATTAAGCACCCCACATTTGAACACTAGGCGATTTTAATCGCATCTAATCAATAATTGGTGTATACCCCCAATAAGCTGTCCCCATTGAAATAGAACATTTAAAATAATTAATAGGAGGACGCTAGCAGTTTTGAAGTCTTAATCCCAAAAGTCGTTAAGCCAAGCCTTTTGTTGAACAGAACTAGAGCTTTAGTTGGATACTTCAGCGAGTATCCATTGACCGTTGAACGCGTACGGAAACAAAAGTTTCCAATTAAATCGCACCAACACGTGTACAGCGATCTTAAGTAAACAACTATCATAGTAAATACTTGCACGCTGCTTACGATATCTGCAGGGTTACCTATAATAATAAGGATTCATATTAGGATTTCCTGTGTCGTGGGTGCCATGGAAACATACAAGACAATTATACAAACACCCAGACTGGGAACCGAAATCTAAATTTATAATTTAGATTACTGCCCGCCGGGGATCGAACCTAGG
>DWQK01002853.1:0-12424 GCA_018231225.1 Noctuana stator | reverse complement strand
TGAATATTATTTGTGTCATAAAATGCTCACATTTTTAAAAAGGTTGAAACGAAATGCCCTTATTATATTTTTATTTATATAATTTATTAAATATAGTAAATCATAACATTACCTATACCAACTTACTGCATACGAGTACAGTAAAGAAAGTGAGATTAATCTAAAATATTTAAAGTTGTAGGGAATCACTTGTAGCATTCAACAGAAACAAACAGAGCTAAGACAAACGACATAATATGTAAGCATTAAATATAATATACTATAGTATTTAATATATTAATAATTAGTATTATGGGGTATACAAAGATGAAAATATTCGTAACATCTCGCTCCCAAGCTCCTCTCTATCGATAAGACATTACCGTCACGTGTCCGCAATCTGTAAAATATGTTATGAGATTTACGCGAACTGTGCGTGATACCTCTAATTAATTTCGCCTCAGGCGCATCGTATCTTAGACCCTGGGCAGACGGAGCAGCGGCGCAAAGTTATAGCCGGACGAGGAGTAAGATATTTTCTGATCCCTGGTGCGTGGATATGATTTAAATTGATTGTAGAGACCCTTGAAATACTGTCGTGGCACTGCTTCTGCAGAATTGCGCTACATTATATTACAAAACACTCCTTGGGGTATGTTAAGGCACGCGATTTTGCCCTTGAGATTTTGGCAATATAAAGCTTTATTTAAATGTGTATTAATAATGTTGAATATAATAATACTTAAACAACATTAGTTCTCATTACAAGCACTTGCTTTCATATGACAACACATTTTTTATAATAATAAAGTATTTTTAAATATAGATAGATGTTCAATTGCCAGGGATAGTGTCATATTTATATTGTGAGTTGTGCAAAGATTATTCGAGTAATTAATCAGTCTTAATACAGAAATTAAATGGTTTACTTATGTCCCCTTATTACATTTTTAACCTGATGCACTCGGCAAGATCCGAACCTTCGCTCCTAACAATAGATCAATAGTTTTACAGTAAAAGCTTGGATGGTTATGTTTAAATACCATCAGAATATCTTCAGTAACAGTAAACACGGATCATTTAAGTAATTTAAAGTAAATGGTAAGAGGTATTTTACCAAGAATCCTGCTTTTTCTAACAAATGTCTATCATATAAAAATAACTTAATTACTTTTACTCGTATTTAAACTACTGCTACAGTGACTAACGTTTCATACATGTCATAATAGATGACCTTAAATGACATCTCGTCACCGGAACTGCACCAGCCGGTTCACAGCGGAAGCACGTGGACGCTAATGTGTCATATCAAGGCTTTGTGATAAGATTACACAATGACAGCTGAGAACTCACCGGATTATAGGCGTAATTAGAAAAAAGCGTCTAAATAATTATACGGAAACAGTATAGTATAAACATTAGAATAAAACCGTAACCGATATAAGATTACCAAACATGTGTTTTGAGTAGTGTTTTGTCTTCTTAAAAATACTTGTACCCTCATGCATGGTCTATATGCCGTGCCGGCACATCGCAATCCTTTAAGGGCTTTACTAAACTTAAAGTTTTCGGTGAAAATCGAACTTAATTTTCATGGTCCTGTGTAATGAAACTTAATTAAAGTGTAGGTATAATTAGTTAAGCTTTCTTACGAATCCCATGACTGTGTCTCCACTTTTTTATTTGTCGTGTTTTTACTATCATCTCAGTAGCTATATTGACAAGATATTATTATTTCACTTCGGCGTATCCTTTATCTTAATCTTTTACCTGCGATTAAGGCTGTATCTTTCAAACTCGCGGCAAAAAGTCTCGGACAATTAGTTACTACCTTAGTATCACGAGCTAAGCGAGACATCTCAGATGTTAAGTTTAATTAGCTTTTTGTAATAAGGAAAAAAATATGACAAAGGAAGCCGTACCTAGGTGAGGTATAACATTTTAAATAATATTTATGTAATTATTTTCAGTTTTACAATTAAATAATATTAATATAAATAGATATAACATTATTAATATATTTATAATCAATTTGTAAATCTTTAAGGTTTTTAGATAATACTATATAATAATATAGTCATGAAACTATTTTGTATACCTATTCTAAATTAATGTCACATACAAATTAATTGACTATAAATCCTAATATCAAATAATATCAATGATAAAACTATGACTAACTGGAAATGAAAATTATTATGTTACTGAACTCACATTCAAAACATTATGCCTCTCTCACATTAATTTAAGTCTTTTGAAACAAGAAATAGGTATACCCTCAAACTAATCGCTGTTTAACTTCCTTATCCAAAGCCAAAATCATTTATCTAATTAAGTGAATGCTTATCATTTACATCAAAATAATATTTCATTCCGTTTACACCAATTATGAAAGTTTACGATAGATTCAACCAAGTTTATTTGTTAAACTCATTAGCTCTTGACTACTTCTGTATATGATTTGTATTTCTCATATGTTTTATATTATGAAATATAACTTTTATGAATTTTAATAGGTACTTAACGTATATCTAGGTCTTATATATTGTAGAATATATTGTAGATAGTTATCGTTTATGGTGTACCTTGATGGTAATTCCAAATAGGTAGGTATCACAATAAGTAAATATAAATTTCATTCATGTTAATTAGTATTTGAATACCCATGATTTGTCAAACACACAAACACATACAAAGACAAATACCATTATACCATTATATGTGTATTTGTGTTTGTATGTGTCTATGGCACCCGCGTCACAGGGAATCCTAGTGTGGGGCTGTGAGTGTGAAGCGTTATTTATTTATTTCGAGAGGCTGAAATACAGCGCACTCATGTCATTATTGTAAAACTTAACTTACCTGTAGATATTTACAATTTATTTTGTTTAAGAATGCTGACAATGAAATTTAAAGTATCCTTAAAAAGAGTAAGTAAATAAATAATTACTTTGAATGATCGTGGAAGAGGTTAATAAAATAAATTTGCCTTTTACACGTGTATATACGTTTAACAAACCGCGGACCATAAGCCGTTGAGTTGCCACAACGCAGAAATATTGACGTTGCAGTAATGGCTCGATGATTTATATCACTGTTTACTTTACATTATCTATAAAAGGCGAAACAGCCACACAACCAGTATAACTGAGCTTACTTGTTAATTGTTATTAACGGGCGGTCATAGCGCATGTAAGCGTGAGCAATTTTCTACTTACTGCTTATTCTCCAAATTTAAATATAAAGCAGCAACATCATCAATTAAAAATTGCAGAGAAGTCATGAAATCAACACCTTAGCGACGAAGTGAGTTTGTTTTTTATTTTAATACAAGTCGGACATTAAGAAACGCACCGGCCGTGACAGGCGAAATCGTAATTAACGTCTCCAATCTCGATCTAAACGTACTAGACGCGTAAACACAGATCAACAATTCATCACAGAGGATCCAGTTTATGTAAGTGCGTCCTTGTGTTCCGTTAAAAATCACTTAACAATAAAGTAAAGCGTGAATAAACATATCTGATTGACACAAAGTTCTTTACAATGATATACAAGTCTTTATAAAATGACTAATAGCTTATGCCCGCGACTTCGTCCGCGTTGATTTCATAATCAATTGGTCCGAGGAATCACGTTTTTCCATACAAACTTTGCCCCCGTTTGTGACCCTCTTAGGGGTAGAATTTTGGAAAATCCTTTCTTATCGGATACGAACAGACCCTGCAGTTTCAGGTCTCTACGATCAGCAGTTTAGGCTTTACGACTAATTGACGGAGGACAGGACATTCCGGACAAAGGATTTTATATGTAGTTATAGAAAATAAAGTAAACACTAATATATAATGGAATTCCTGCCTGCCAGCTCACAGTGCCTCCCACAAACAATACAATTTCAGTTATGTTTAGTGATATGCTGTTAAAAAAGATTTCATTTAACTCTGAAATTCAAGATCTGATTTAATTTAGCTTCGTCACATGTACTTGGACTACTATCCGGCCAGTTTTATCTATGACCAGTTTGGGCGGTAGAGTTTGGAAAGCGGGCGGCGACCTCGAGGTGGCGCACTTCACGAACTATTTGAGAACCTCTGTTTTCACGTCATAACTACCGCAAGGGCCACCAGTTTTACGATGATTTTTATGTTCGTTATTCAAATAGTTTTCTTCGCCTACTGACCGCTACTTTCAGCTGTTTAGTGTCCGTCACAGTTATATACATATGTATTTAAACGTTTATATTAAATCTCACAGTGACACATTTTAAAGTAATATACAAATTTTGAGTATTGTCAGCACGCATTAGAGGATAGACGCATTTCTAGCACGCCATGTAAATCAAAAAATCTTTCTTCGACGGTATCGACGGGAAACAGTCGTTATAATTTGTTTATAGAGCCCTAATACATTGTTTTTGCAATTAACAATTAATTTACTGTATAAAATGGGCATTATCTATAATAGATTTATATCGATTCTTATTTTTTATCTGGAAGCCCAGAAAAAGATGTTTTGCAAACTCAAGGTGATATAGTCCTATCGCTAGCAGTGTCGGTCCCCGCTCGAGTGAACATTATGATTAACTCTATCTTTTAATAGCCAACAAATCTACATAGCTGAGCCATTCGTTATATTCGCTTCATCGGCCATTATCTTTATCTATATTAAGAAGGAAACAACTGACCGTATGTTTAGTCTTTTTTAGTTTTAAACGTTGAAGCGTTTTATATATGTTTTTTTTTTTAATCTTAATAGAGCATTATTTTTTTCCACCTTTGAAGAAGTTATATGTGGATTGTGAGCTTTGGATTTTATTTTAAAACTTCGCACACTTTCGCAAGTAAAGCCGCGATCGTAGCTAGTGGCTTCTACTAAGAATAGGTGCATTAGTAAAATCAATTTATCACTTCTTTCCAGTAGGAAGTAAACTACGATCTGGAAAGCAAATAGCATTTTTTATCTATAATGCAATGCCCCTGTTTTCAATAGGTCTCAGCTAAGCTAATATATGCGTGTTCTTTAACACAAGGAATTTAATATTAATTGTTTGGAAACACGTATCGACTATTAAAACACGATTGTTGCAGCGGTTCTAAAATGCTGTTTCTTTTCGATTAGCGAATAGTCTTGAGAAAGGAATTTGCACTATAGTTTTTCATTTATATTTCATCAGAAGAAGTGAAATGCACTTAACATTATTGGCAACAGCTTGTGCAAGAGTTCAGTGTGTAGATTTTTCTCTGCTATCATTTAGACGTCAATCTCTTATGGATGTACGTAATACCAGAAGAATTGTTAAGCGTTCGTTTGTTTGTTCGTCTTGTTTTTCTTAGAAACATAACCACCTTGTCTGCCAATCCACACACAGTTAAATTTACCAAGTCTTAAAAGAACTGTCAAAGTATCCGAGTTATTTCTTTCTTCGAAACATTAAGCATTCAAACTCACTTCGTAAGCTATTCATTAGTCTCTTGCAGACTTACATTAAAATTCAAGAATGTGAGCAAAGAATAGTAGATGAAAACGACTCAGAAATCATTACCACCACATTAGGTATATCAAGCGTATGGTCGAAATCCCCCCAAAGGCCACGGCGGCGTGACGGCGAGTGGCCGGGTACCGTTGTCTTAATTATAACGAACTAAACCGACTGTGAAGAACTTTGTCAATGAGCTTCAATCTTACTTTTGTGTCTTGTGTTGTTGTCTGCACGAAAACGAGCCAGCGATAAGTGACTCTACTTCCTTGACTCACCACTTGACTTACTACTACTGATTAATTTTCTGACGTGGTATAAAACTAAAATCTCTTTTTGCTGACTTTTTGACCAAGTTGTGAATTTCTATCCGTATCTTACAGTCTTGTTTGTACTTTCGTTAACTTAACAAAAATGTCACAAAACAAGAATGATTTTGATCGATATTTCCGCATAGCATAGGTACCTACTAAAGCTATAAACTCACTCGTGGCGCCTCGCTCGCTGGCAAGCAAGTACTGCAACTGTACGGGGATTTTGCTGTTCACTTCTCTGATACAATCAGATACGTTATGGACCCGAGATGGACGGTAATAACATGCTTTGCTAGAAATTCGGGGCTATAAGGAAACTAACACCAGTGTTTAGATATACTCGTAAATGTACTGTAATTCGGTTACAGAGGTTTTATTAAAACTTTCCTTTCGAGTGTCTCATTAAAGTTACAGTTGGTAAGTTTTAATGAATCATGTTCAGAGCTGTTAGTTTACGGATATCTTCAAAATAATAAAGTTTAAAACAGTTCAATATATCTCAGTTTTAAACTCTACAATAAGAGTATCGTTTGTTTGACAGACCCTTTTTTCTATTTTAACTATGATGCAAACACACTAAACACCTATGCATGTGAAAAAAACCAAACCTGTACGCAGGTTTCGTCACAGCCACAGTGTCAACCAACCGTGGATCTCGTAACTCGAAAGTGAACCAATCATCTAGTGACCGAAAAAATTGTCTATTTATAGCTAATTTAAAGATTACTTTTTTAGTACAGTACGGATAGTTGCTACGGTTTACAGTTCTCAGCTGTAAGTGCCGCTCTAAGTGTTCTAAGACGTGTTAAATCATTCTCATAATTAATTGAAAAATAAGTAAATAAAAATAGAGTTATTTGGACAAGTAGAGAACAACAGTAAAATTGTAAACTACAAAAATGTATCTAGTAACGATTTTACAAAAATTACAAAAGCTTTTTGGAAATGTTATGATAAATAATGCTTTAAAATATAATTAAAAGTCAAATACAAATTCGTGAATAAACATCAATTAGTAAATTTTATGTATTACACTAAAGGAAGCTTATATATTCTATAATAAAGTAATTACGGCACTAAAACATATGCTGGCGAATACTAACTAATGTAAATAAATAAGCTTTCGGTATTTAAAAATAAATATTTTAAGAACTAATCAGTTTGCATCTCAAACTTAACCAACTTTACAACAACGGCACAATGCATGTGTGTATGTTTATTCAAAAGAGAATTTACAACGCCGTACGTACTCGGTATGTTCAAAGTAGAGCAACCTCTTAGAAAATTAAGTTTTACACATTACATTTTAAAGCTCTCTATTTAATATGTAACAAATGGTTCTCTAGTAGCTAACACTATTCCAAGTCGCCCACGGCCGATCGCCGTCAGCTATCGGTGGACAGCGCGTGTCTCCACTCGAAGCCTTTCTTTTCGTCTATTTATAATGTAAACAGTCATCCCTGCATTTCCTTCTCTGCTTGTGAGACCTACCTCTGTGTGGGTTTCACTTTGTAGTCTTAATTTACAAAACATTTACATTTATTTGTTACCAATTATAATAACTGGATACAGCTCAAAGGCATAGGTACCTATAATGTTAGGATTTCAAGATCAACTGATCATCCAAATAAAGAGAATACTTACAAAAAAAAAAAGATATTCATATTGTTAGGCAGCTCAGTAAATCCAACATTTTTATATTATTGTTGATAATATTATATTCATATTAGAACCATCACACGTCAAGGTCAGGGAGCTATCAATTATTCACATTCATATACTTTTAAATTTCATACATTCGAAAAGAGACTGCATTTAGAAATACCTACTCGTATTAATACTCGTATGTACCTACAGCTGAACATAAAAGCTCCTCCTTTTCCAGGTAAAAATAAAATCTAAGATCGATAATTTTGCTTTATTCAATTCATTCCACAAGTTTAGTGTGCGAAGTAATTTTATTTATTGTTCTAGATGTTTACACACTTTGATAACCAAACTGGAAATAAGTAGAAACATAATCCTATGGTAATAATGTTCAAATAGTGCCTTTACTCTGTATTATCACTTTCACTCTCTAGAGACAATCTTCATGTTTACATCTTAAAAACTGGATTGTTGGCGAAAACAGGTACCTGGTGGATAGACAATGATCCATGTTAGTCTACGATCATATTCAGTAGTGTAAGTAACTCTTCTATAACACTTATTATGGATTTTCGTAGATAGTCATCTACTTGCTAGGTTTAATTTACAAAAAAATATGTAGGAGTTAATTATGAGCGTTCCTATTGGAGATCATAAGTTTGAATACCATCTCTTTAGTCCACGAGCCCTACCACTCACCATTTAACAGCCACAATGTCAACACGCAGAGCTATTTTAATGTTGTATTGTAAAGATGTTTGCTCACTCGCCGGTCGGAGTTTACTTTCCTCAGCGCCAAAACCATCATACCCTTGGCGGCATAACGGGTTTTCGGCCGTTACGCATCCATGTATCCGAGTGCATATGCCATGAACAAAAGATGGTAGCATCGTTAATTAGGATTATTACGCGCACAAATTTTAAGTGCCAAAATATTCAGTAGCTAATGGCTACTTAAGATTAAAGATGAGGTCGGTATACGATTACGAAAAAGCTGTCGAAACGCTCTTAAAATGTTGAAGGATGTCAATAAATCGAATGGTATGTTCAAGACAAAGTTTTTAATGAATCGTCTGAGAATGCTCTGTGCACGTTAAATTTATGTATAAAAATTGATAAATACATAATTCATTTTATTACTAAAACTGTAGACACGACATGTTCTATGTTGATGTAACAAGTTCACTGTAACAAAAAACTTAGGCATCACTATCGCGTTCTTATTCTTATATATGTATATACCTACTCTGTAATTTGGCAATACGTATACTGATAGGTAAATCGTAAAATTTTATATCACCGAAAGCCCGTGAGCTTTAAATGAATGAGTTGTGTTATTGGCTGATTAATGATCATCATGATGGTAACACGTTGTAGATTTATTTTAATTGATTACGTCCCACCTACTAGCTTTTGGCGAATACGCGTTTTTATTACTGATCGCTGCGGGACCTGCGGGTATTATATTTCCCATTTAATACGACCGTGTCACGACTGCGCGGTCTCAACTCATTGGTCACATATTTGCCTGACCGCACGATTCTATCTCTTCTGGTGATAAATCTATAACATTTGTTTCATCAACAACGACAATTTTTATACGTCATGTCTTCACAGACACCTTCATCCAATTCAAAACCTTGATCTCAGTGAACTCTATGTATGAAACCTTGTCAAACTTGTCAAAAAGTCCCTGAACTGATTGGTGACAGATCTCATGTGAATAAGGAAATATTAGGATGTATATGTGTTGAAATAATTATGTATAATGGCCGCTATTGGATTACATAAAATAAATGTTGATCTAGATAAGCAGGAACACGTTAATTTGTCACAAATAAATTGTGCCATTCGAATTCGAATTATAAATAAGTATTGAACCGAAAACTTCGCGTCGGCACCGTTCAAGATAACATTATTTTATTTATCAATATTAAAATGCTATTCTAAACTAGTTATATATTCTTTATTATAATAAACCACAGATTATATTATAATGGATAACGTTTACAGATGTGTCTAGTGCAGAATTAGTATGCATCTAGTGACCGTAACTTGTGAATAAAATATTTTTTACGAATAACGCATTAACGGAATCAAACAAAAAATATTTATTCGTATAAGTATAAATAATGTAAAACGAAGACAGAATTGTTGCACAGGTGGTAAACAAATGTGATCGGATAAATAATTGACGTTTCTCTAGTCTAATGATTAGAAAGAAAGGTTAATAATAATCATGTTAAATCATTAATTGTGACAAGAAATGCCAATATACTGAATAGTTTTGTATAACGAATGTATTTACGTGGGTGTTGACAGAGCGTTCTACCAACCCTAATCAATTCAGCCATTCAAATGTTTGTCGTAGCTGCAAAATACTGTTATTCTTACCTTCTTAATTCAACCAACATGAAATTCCAGACAATATCTAACTCTTAACATGGAAGAACTTAAATCTTTTTCTATCGTTCCATAATTAACTTAAGTTCCGAATAAATTTATCCTCGAAAAACATAAAAGTTTTGTGTTAATATCAAACACAAAAATATTATAATGAAGCGCATAACCATAAAATACGCAGACGATAAAAAACAAGCGGTTCGCGCATCGAATGTGCATATTTTCCACTTTTAATTTAATGTCGTAGATGACTTGGTTTTTTTATAATTTAATACTGACGAAGTTGTAAAATTAATAATGGATATGAACTGACATTTCATAATGCACAAGCTACCTATAAAAATAAAGCTATCTTTTAAGTAGCATGTTTACATAATATTATAATATGATCTTTTTATATGTATAAATTATAATTTCAGTACATTACCAAAAGTGCCATGTACTTTCTAGCTCTAAAAATAAACAAGAATGCAAATTTAATATAAAATTATAAAATTAATAATCGTCTTTAGAATGAAACTACCGTTACCTCTATGCATATATTTTTTGTTCGTTAGTGCAACACTAGCACACGGTATCTTGGTATAGTTTATAAGAAGAGTAAATTAATACAAAATTCAATTCTCAAATATACGCAGAACTTACCAGTCAGTTTGCAGTATTTGCTGCTCTCCATATCTTAAAGATAAATCATCGACGGTATATAGGTATTGTAACGTTAACACAAATAAAGTATTGTCTGCTTTGGTCTAAGGATTAAACTTTTTACGCCTTTTTATATGTTTCACACAAGAATGTCTCAGTCAAAAACTGGTGACAAGTTCATTGCACTGTACAAGCAATACGACATGTGGTATTGGTATTGGTAGTGGCACATTACGGATGTGTACGCACTACGCAAATATCGCGCGCGGGAGCGGCCGCCAAGGTCGGGCCACAAACACG
This sequence comes from Noctuana stator, assembly GCA_018231225.1. Taxonomy (NCBI): domain Eukaryota; kingdom Metazoa; phylum Arthropoda; class Insecta; order Lepidoptera; family Hesperiidae; genus Noctuana; species Noctuana stator. The sequence goes on along the minus strand of DWQK01002853.1, from coordinate 1,660 downwards.
CCAAGTGCCATTCCATTGAGCTACTGTAGTGTACAGTGTACAGTGTACACTCCACTCTGTTATTACTAACTAATATACTCAATGTTTACTTTGACGACAGAATGAGCTTTATTAACATACTTTCTGTGGTAGATCATAGCTCTAGTTGCGATTTGTAATTAAAAATACTCACAATTACTTATACTATCTACTCAAATTAAATGTTAAAAACACACATAGGTACGTGGACTCTGCGGAAACCATAAAACATATCTTCACCGGAACACAAAAACCAACATGCTTAGCGGTGCTTTCTAAGTGTGATGTGTATAATTCACTGCTTCTATAAGTCTTGCCAACCACAACATTTTTGGATGCTTTTCACATGCCATAAGGCACATTCCCGAATCTTTTTTACCTTTCTGTTCTGTTGCACACTTAGTATGTAAAAGGTTGTGGGAGCCATTTGGCTCAGTGGCTGAGTGTCTGTCAGCGAAGCGAAGGCTGAGTGTTCGAGTGTTTGCAAGATGAAAGGACCTTGTCTGGTACTTTAGATTTGTACAACTATTTTCTAACCTATCTGCATATTACAATGTGATGGGCTTTAAAGTTTACAGAATTAATTTTCGAAAGAGCAGGTATCGACATCAATTGATGATTGATAGTACGATAAAAGTAATGATTTCGTTAAGTGTAATAGGTAGGTACTCGTGTATTCAGAATGTTCATTTTCACATTAGTATTCCAAAAAAGTTAAAACCGATTATTTCTCTTTACCTAACCACTTTTCTAGTAGGTATCTACAGAATAAAAAAATAATTGTATCATTTTGAAACAACAACTAAGCAATTTGAAATAAAATTTCACAATTTAATAGAAATTTCTTTTTTACAATTCACTTAAAAAGATAATCATAATCTATAAAAGTCTAACGTTTTTCACCGCCATTGTGATTGCGAGAAGCGAAACATCAGAACTACAATAATAAAATTGTTTAAGTTATTTCAAGAATATAGTTCCGTAATTGTTCAGTTATTATGTTATCGTGATAGGTCACCTATATATTTTTGCACGGTAACACGATTTGAGCTGTATTCGACTCAATGTGTGATGTTTTAATTGCCAGTGTAAACAATAAAACAAGTTCTGGAATGGCATTGTTATAGCACTTTTAGCGCATCAAACTAGATATGTTTCCGTTTCACTTCCGTGTGTTTTCCGTCCACAAAAACCCTGGCCAGGGAACAGTAATGGTTATAACAGGGAACCAGAAAACAAACGCCAAAAAGCTGTCGTTTGAATATATGAAAATTATAACAATGAACTTGTCCTATTAGCAATGTAACAAAGAGATATTCAGTGCTATTGGAAGTCCCGCTATGCTTTAGGTTACCACGTCAGCATCGAGTGGACTATGGACTTGATGACCTTCAACCAACAAAATAAATTATAAATATGGTTAGATGTTCGTATTGGAATTAAGCGTGAGCTCCTAGACTATGCTACCTCCATCCATCCATCCATCATCCTTTGCAAGTCCACCGTTGGACATAAGTCTCCCCTAGCGGCTGCACTCCGGCCGGTCCTGTGCCCTGTGAATCCATCGGTTTCCGACTATCTTCCTCAGTTCATCAACCCATCGGGCCGGAGGGCGACCTGAGCTCCTTTTGCCGAGACGCCG
>DWQK01002852.1:0-12426 GCA_018231225.1 Noctuana stator | reverse complement strand
TTCCTTTTTTGGAGAAATGGTCAACACGTCGTCCCTTCGTTTCGATTTAGGGCTTCGTAGGAGCTGTGCAAATAGGAGTTCTATGTAAAGTCGAAGATAGATGCGATGCTGCTCATGAGGACTAAGATGACATCAAAATTGGCATCAGAATGCGGAATAATACTGGGTTATGAAGGATGAATTTCCGCACTAAAACCCACTGCATCGCTTAAGAATAATAATAAGAAGATGCTGCCTGAGTTTTGACACCTTAAGAAACTTTCCTTTTTCATATAAATGACATGAGGCTTTGGTACCAAAAGAATTTCATTATCCAAAAAGTACCGTTGGAGTCGGCTAAAATTCCCAAATTCTATTGTTTGTTAAAAAATTCTTCACCTGAATGCCACGCATCTTTGCTTTACAGCAGTGCGCATGTAATGACTGAGCTATATTATACGTTTAGAAGCTCCAATAAATTGGGAATTTTCTTTTCCATAACCAAATCTATAGGTAGTAGAACTTACACATTTCGTCCGGGGAGGTATCTCATGATCCGGTTTTCCACGGTACTAAGCTAATTTAAAACTTAATAAACTCAACTTTACATAAATTACAAAATTAAATAAAAATATTTATGTTATTTTTTTAGGTATTTGTGATATATGATATTTTACATAAATATTTTTATGCTATAAGGTTGTTTTTACAACCTACACGTGATATAGTGAAAAAGTGCTTTGTATAATTACTTTCTTTGATAAAAGTAAGGCAAGGAAGAACCAGTTCGGAATTAAAAATTTTACCTATTTCAAATTCTATTGAGATTCCCAAGGGACCGATTAACAAAACAAATTAAATAAATTACTATAAAAGTAGATACTACCAGAGGAGGAAAGAACGTTCAAATATATATTTATCTATTCAGTCAATTACACGAGTCGTACCTACCTATGAATTTCGTTTCAGGTTATTAGAATGTCATTCAGAGGATGATTGACGAAGGCAAATTAATTCCCAAGAAATATATTTGACTTTTGTCAGTTACTTGTCTGTCGTTTGCAGCTTTTTATATGTACATAGGTGTTATTCACTATGTCATTAGAAACACGTAACGCGGCGCGCATAATATGATTTTCAATTCCACGCACAATGACACACATTCCACGATTGGCACGTCACACGTAGTGTATATATTATATTATGCTTTTGGTAGTGTGGCGTGTTTCGAACCCTCATTTATGTTTAAAGCGTGTTATAAAAGCACACGTTATTGTTAAAGAATCTCGTGTATCATAGCGAATAAGACCCCATTTCTCTCCCCACAAGAAATTTAGATAAGAATATCATCCATCCATCAGCCTAACGACATTCACTACTGGACATAGGACTCGTCTTGTTAGCATGAACACACGCGGTCTTATTATTTTCGTCCAGCGGCTTTCCTATATCATTTTCAGTTCTATATACATGATTTGTTGTGCTCGGGAATTTCAAGCCGATAAAAACTTAATTAATGAAAATACCCTACATTAAAAATACGCTACGCAAATATAGTATGACAATTTCGAAAAAACATTCTTGTATATTACATGTGTGCATTATACAATAACTTTATTATGTAAGACCCTGCGAGATTATATTGCGCAGACTTAGTGTATTTTTCTTTTCCAAGCAATTAAGTTCCCATTTCATTTCAAGAGTCACATTACATTACTCATTTCTGTTTGACTTGAGAATTTACCTCATTTACATTCATGTTGATAAGTGCTGTAAAATAAACATAAAAAGTATTATAATTGAGAAAATCATGCGACATTTAAAACTGGCTTGAACATTTATACATTACGAATTTATTATGAGTTTTTTTGCTAAATTATATCTCGAAATAGCTAAAAAAATATCTAGGTACGTTTGTTATTAATCCCTTAGATTGCAAAAGAACATAATTGTTCAATCCCATTAAATTTAATTTTACTACAAGAACAAAAAGGATGTCATCCATCTGAAATGATATTTCCAAATTGCTCAAAGTTAAACCTCGGAAAAATAATAGCCATTACTGTTGAGACTGATAAAAATCCGGTGTTAATTCGTGAAAATGTTATTGCTCCGAAAACAATGCCAAAAGAGAACGAGCCGAAATAAATGGATCTCATCAAAACAAAGGGAAAGAAAAATATTATGAAGGACGCTATTTGTCTACTTTACGCTCAAATCTCAGCGAAAACATTCATTGAATAAAAAGTCTAAGAAATTCTCCGCCGGGATAAGCTTGGGAAGATTCAAACTGCATCTAAGTAGGTAGTTCATTTATTTTGTTTTCAATGAAAAAGGCGAGGTCAGAGCGAATTTTTTTGGATCATTAATAATAATATGGGGTAACTTTGAGAGACAAAGTTTTTGAATGGCAGCCGTAACACAAATTGAAACATGAGCCAAGCCAAAATTCTGAATTAAATCAATTTCGTTGCCTTCAAGAAACGTTTCGATTTATTTGTAGAGGTTATAAATGTCGTTTCGTTTATTTTCTTTTTAGTAACTCGCGTACACAAAGCAAAGATACGTTCTTATAATAACGCTTTATAATCTTATTACATTATTTATTCTTTGAGTGATGAACCTTATAATCCTATAAATCACAAGTTACGTTTGTTTGTATGATAAGTATTATAGAATTGTAGCAGTCCAACAGATATCCTTAATTCATTTTTAAAGTGTCACTCTTGAAAGTAATTTAAATTGAGAGACGATAGAATATTCTTTTAAAAATTAGAACTCTAAGGTGAGGTTAGATCGATTCGATACATTTATTGCGGTAAGCCGATAGCACTCGGGGTAAATCGAGCAAATCGGTGCCTGGCGTATAGTAAACTCCTAATTTGTTTTTACCCTGTACTGCGACCCGTATTCAAATGTCGGCTAGTGCGATATATCGACAAGCAAACCCTGTTTGCTGAAAATGTTCGTTGCTAAAATTCGGTTCAATTTGTTCAGGGTTTTTTCCAAATATATTTAATATACGAGTGTAGTATATTAACATCATGACCAACATCAGCCACTGGTCTATCACCGTTGTCCTGTTCTGATCATTAAGCCCTTATATTATCCGGGGTGTTTTAGACTTACCATGTTTTTGGTGAAGCTAGAAAGAAGAGAAACGAGGTGCAGATTCGAGGTCAATAATATTATGTCCTTATAATCTTAAAGAATTGTCCTTAAAACGTAAGGTTTTTCCTTCATCATCAAACCTTCTTTGTTATGTAACTGGATGGCACGTTGTATCTGCCACTCCCGTAACGTCATCACCTCTGTTCCCGGGACCACGTTATCATCCACGTACTTCGTTCTGTATAATTCCTGCCTAAAAGTTTTCAGCTGCTCCTTTATATACTCCACTGGTACCTTCGATATCGCTAACAGCCTTGGTCTGTAGGTGCTGAGGCTATTGCCACTCCAGGTCTCATAAAGTTCGTAGGTAAGAAATTTATCATGAGGTTTGGGGATGTGTAGAAATACAGTGTATTCATTGCCCACGTGGAGGAAGCCTCGTAAGCTGTATTCAGATCTGAATCCATCTATGAATTGGAATAATTTATTAAGGCGGACTGTATGAGCGTGTCTTGTTAGGATAATCATATAAGCTGCGAATTTGAACGCCACCTGGAACTAAACGTACATAGTATTAAAAGGAGAGGATAACAGAAATTGTTAAAGCTGCCAGGGGAGTCAGAGCCTAAGGCGTATTGATTGGGGTAAGGTCTTCAATTCCGAAGGTTAGAGTTCTATGTACAAGAGCTCCGCAGCTCTAACTTTGGAACCCGGAACATTTCGGGTTTGAAACAAGTATAAACTTGGTATGCATTGCGAGAAAACTTTAACTGTGTCTGATTTACAATAATATTCTCATAACAATATTCATAAGACCGAACGTCAGAAATTTATACAGTAGTGCGACTTTTGTAAATGACAGTCATATGACGTCATTTGTAAAGACCTACATTGGTACTCAAAATAATTTATTTCTAAAAATATATAAAATTGAAAGTATATAAAATTGAAAAACATTTTATATTGTTGATAAACTTTTGAAGCGTTTCTGTGCTTCTGTTTGAATAAAGTTCGAGTTGTAGTGAATTTATTGGAATTAACCCGCAGAATATTATAGTGTGCATTCAGGTTTACAGTACTGTACTGTACCTACTCGTTAATTTACTAAAATATGATATATGTATACATCCAAAATAATACAGTCTTGGCCAATAGTTTGGAGCAGCCCTATGATATTATATAAAATAATGTGATAAAATGAGAAATCAGGATGCCTAAAAATTCGTTATGAAAGCTAAAAAGTTAAAATGTAATAAAAATAATACTATCATACTATACAACATATCCGATAATTAATTCCATTGTGAACAAAGGCAGTAAAAATTTATTCATGAAAATAGGCGAATTTGTTTTTCAGCAGGTTTCAAAATGAGCGTGTGATTTTCGTATTTTTGATACAATGTGTAAAGTTGATGTTAAATTGCGGTGAAAACAATTATGTTTTTGTCTGGCAACTTAACTGCCAAGCCGATTGTGTCATAAAAATATGCACAGCACACAAATATATAAGCATTGCTTATTCCTATACAAAAAGAGTGTACGAAACTCCCTGTCATATATTATAATCTCTCACTCACGGTTCCGTGTGTCTGACCTCGAAATTGCCATATTAAATATCAGAGCTACAGAGCCATGAATTTTATCAGCTAAAAACTATATAATTTAACTGATCACGTACCATTTCCATACCAGAAGTTGCGGTGTATCGAATTATACTAAAAATACAAAATTTGACCGCGTGCACCAAAACGTATGAATATTCAACATTGAATTCAAATGACATAAAAAGCGGCCATATTTTATGAGGCTTTAAAATTTTAACGCGTCAAACATTTTCATATTTTATTATTGCAGCCAATTTAATGTGCGCTGCTCGCGTGGAACTTTTTTATTTGATTTGATTCGAGTATAGTATGTATGTAGAAATTGATGGCACGTAGAAGCTAATCTGTTCTGAGTATGAGTCTTTATTAGAAAAAAAATTGCGTTTTCGTACATTCCGCAGAAATTCTATTTCAGTAACTGCTGTTTCTTTGTAACATACGCGTTGGTACAAATAATATTAGTTTAGTTTTCATACAAATAAATAATATTAATTTATTAAAAATTTCACTACCTAATTGAAAAGTTAAATACCGAATACAGTTTTTGAATGAATTCAATCCTAGTTTGAAAAAGCGCCAGATGACGAAAAGCTTTCTATATTTTCTATTTTTCGACGTTCGAAAAACAATCTCACAGCCTAGTCTAAAGTTTCGGAAAAATTCTGGAATATTCCAGTTAGTCAGTATTAATATCGAATTTTGAATTTCAGTCGCGTTTGAAGAAAAAATTTCAGGTGCTAAAATGCTTCAATATTTTGGCAAACGTTAAAAAATGCGACTATCGGAAATCTTTTTGAAAAGAGTTTTTTCAAAATTTTCTATTTATAAAGTCTTTTGCAAACTGCGCTAAAATTCCGTCACGAACAAAGAGAGAAGAAAAAGAAAAAAGAAAGAAAAAAAGAGAAAAAAGAAATAATATGATGCTTTTTTGGAAGAAGTGAAAAAGGAGAATTGAAATTAATTTTAGTATACTTAATACACTCAGGTGAATAAAATATACTTTAAGTATACTTAATATACCCAGGTGAATAAAGTTTACTATAATTATACTAAAAAAACTTCACCGAATGAAACAAGATATTATTTTGATACATTATAAAGAACTGGAAAAAAATTTCGAAGAAATAGATTACAGATAAATAACTCAATCTGAAGGTCATGTACTTTTAAAAATCTCTTTGACTAAAACAAATGAAGAAATATACCGAAAATAAAACGAGTACTTAGAAAAACTCTTTTAGTATTAGGTACGTCCATAAAGAACGTGCAAAACTAACTCGTATTTATTTACAGGATTTGCACTCCAAAAATAATAGGTGTAAGGGTGAAAACACCACAACACAAACCCAATGTTTCAGAGGTGATTAAGCTGGTCTTAGTAACATAATAAATTACTCTCGCGATTGTAATTAATAACGGTGCTATTAATATTTTTACTCATTAGGGAGAACATACGGGCCTAATAAAATGGACCTCTAAAGGTGGTTTCATGATAATTATGAATTCGTGAGGGCAAATTATATATTTAATAACAAAACATATTAAAAAAATTAAGTGCCGAAGTCACTTCCCCAAGTAAGTAATATTATATGCTGGAATAAGTAATGAAAATTTAAGCGAAAATGGTTGTTTACCAACTTTAATTGATACTCGTAGTTCCTAAATGTTGAGAATGAACATTTATAAGACAAACCTTAAGATAATTTATAAATAGCTATTACCTTAGACCCCATTATCAATTTAGTTCGTCGTCTTTCATGTTCTTTATAATATGGCGTCTGATTGACTTAAGAATGGTCTATGGGTCCTTGGGTCGTTACAATGCTAGAAAGTAACAAACACATTTGGTATAAACATTCTGCATTACGTCACATAATTTAGAAAAATGACAAAAACATACAAATATATTAAAACTATAATTGGAATTAAACAAAAAACAACTAGAACATAAATAGACAAAAACAATGTGAGACCCGAAACATAGCTGTACTGTACCTACATTATGCGGGTTTATCACTAAAAGTAGCTATCTCTTCCAGACAACCTTTACATGATAAAAGTGAATAAAACTGCGAAGACAAAATAGAATAGTAATGCACGAGACATAAAGTTGTTTTTCTAGCGGCAATAACTTGTAGTACACTTCGCTCGGAGAAGTACCAACACCTCCCTTTGTGTCCCGTTGTTTAACCGATTGGTATAAATTGTTCTTGAGGTTATCTAACTGTTATGTCAATCACATATATTTGCTATCAATTCGTTAGCGTTTGTTCAAACGGAAAGACATCTTGTCTAGTCCCTTGGTCGGAGATAATTTTTCGTTGAAGCGGCCATACGATCGACCTCAAAACAAACTTCTATCTTCTTGAGATTAAACGTGGTTGTAGAATATTTATAATATCAGCTGGCCTGCAGGCTCGTTTAGTATTCACAAAAGATATTATAGTTAAAACGTTAAAACAGTTAAAACAGAATTACGAGTAAAATGAAAATGTCGTGAATTTGAATAAGAAAAAAAAAACAATATCGTTGTTTTGTTACATTTTCAGCAAAAACTAAAATAAATTTGAATTACATTGTGCATACATCTTTACGCATTCGGATAGGTAACAGATAAGAGTCGGCGTTTCCCGCGGAGCTTCGAAATTTATACTCTGCGTTAAAACGTTTAGGAACCCACGTTAAGTGCGATCGTTAACGGAATATGATGTGTAGAAAATTGGCTTCAACTTGTAATTACGTCAACGATAAAAACAGTATCCGCCGAATGGTTTTTTATAGGCCTATTTTTTTTATTTATGACGTTTGTTTAACGTGGGGGATTATGCTTCAGCATTCTTCCGTTGTGGGGAGAGACCTGAGTCCAGAAGTAGGCCATAAAAAGAGCTGCAAGCAAGCCCGTTGGGCAAATCGATTCTGCGATGGATTTGCCCCACCTTTCAGCTTATTCAAACTGCAAGTTACGTATATGAACTTTCGTGTTAGTCTATTTAGACCTTGTTCTTCTAGTTTCTTTTCACAATTAATTACATTTTCCTCTCTTGATCGTTTCGTTTTAAGTAGGTATATAGATAAAGGTATTATTTCATTTAAATAGATTTAATAAAGCTCCTTCTAAGAATTCGTTATGAAGTATTCCTCAGCTTCTAAAAAAGATGTGAGCAATTTTTTTTAATATATTACTAGTAGGTACGTAATAAGTAATTTGATAGCAATATCTTTCCTTTTATAAACATAAACTTCCACATTAAAAATTTTAAATTAAATTATTTTAAACAATTATATTACGTTCATATATCACGTGGGAACTACCCGCACCCTTTTGTATAGAGCTTTCGCTCCATTTTATTAGTAGAAGAAGATTCCGCTAATGGACTTGTGGCGTCCAATGTTGGTAATATTCCAGTGAAAACGTTGTACTGTAGGATTTACCCGGGAGAATAATTTTATGTCAAGATTACCACTTTTGCTATTAATACATCAGTACAATAGTTACTACCTATTTCTATTTTGAAATGTTCTGATGTCTTTGATTGTTTTTGCTCTATTCCATTCAACACTAGTTCAACGAGGATTGGTACTTCTTTACCTTCTGTTTCTATGTTAAAAACAGAATCGAAATTTTATACTTTCATGAACACTTCGTCACTTCGACCACGTTCGATGTATTCACTAGACATTAACATAAAGCTTAATAAAATCAACAGTTATTGCAATGGCCATTTTCTCTTACAACCCTAGTGACAATTCGGCAGAATGATTGAGATTGAGCACCCACAAATTACTTCCTGCTCTTGTATGCAGCATTGCCAGTAATTTCTTCGTGAAAAATGACGATGCGTCGGGGCATTTATCACCGTGTCGGGGGAATTATTGTCATAGGGAATTTTCGAGAAATTACGTTTCCTTTCCATTTTCGAATTTTTTCGAACTTCGAAAATGTTTTCGTTTCGCCAGAATCCTACATTTTTAATGTACTTTTAGAGTTAACTTTTTTATATCGTGGACCGATTTTGATGACTCTTTTTAAATTCGAATAAATTTTGTTTGATAATTGATTTTTCACCTGTGTTTAAACTATCCTATCGGGTCACCCCCTCGACCACTGCTTTCATGCTCAGGGAAATTTTTTATATCGACTAGAAATATGTGTATAACGGCAGACAAAGATGAGAGTCCCTTCGACGAATTAGTTATTAATATAATAATATATATATGTACAGTTCACGTCCTTTAGATTTGATGCTTACTGAGAAATTGTTGTATGTTTTTCCAATACAACGAAGAAACGTGTATTTATGTCATCTGTCCATAAAATGCTTAGTATCGTATATTTTTGACAGTATATTAGGTATATTTGTAGTTACAAATTACGGATAGTTATCCGGAACAAATATTCCCAACTTTTTACCCTCTATCTATTTGTGTCTGTTGTATGCCTTTAATAAGACAAATAACAAAACATTGACCCGACACAAAGTTATTTGTTCTCGCCTATGAGTTCTGACAGGTGTTGTCTAGAGAGCGAAATTGAATATTTGGGGACAGGGGTCATATGGATCTATGAACCAATATCTAACTCGATGGCTCAATAAATAAAGTTCGCGTATACAAAGAAGGTTCAATAGCTCCACGATACAACATTATTAATAGGAAAATCAGTACCTAATGGATTTATAAGAAGCTTTCGATCAACGTACTCAGTTTGGCAATATTTTGCTGTCAAGCTCCTGGTATCTTATTCATTATGTATTGTGTTTAATATAAATGTTTAGTTGTTCATTATTCCACGGCTCTGAGTCATTAGTCCCCAGTATACTCGACAGACATCGAATATAGTATTTAATGGTCACATTATGTCGCATAGTATAGCGTCGCTACATGTCGCGTCATTTCGCTGAACTAGAACAGTAGGTAAGGTAAATATTAATAGATTTGACTTCCATTTAAAATAGACTAATTCCAAAATATTTTGTTGCGGGGCTGGGCTTCAATCTACAAAGATATATCCCTGAACATCAATTCTAAAGGAACATCGACTTATTTACGACTATTACAGGAATTAACTAGCAGGAAGCGTGAACTAAAGCCATCTATCTTATGGCTAATATCCTTGCGATGCCTTTAATTCAATTAGCTAGGTGGTAAGTTGCAGGACCGTAGGAAATGTATCGTTTTGCCCCTTAAGAAAGTTGCACGCAAACTTGATTTTTTATTACGAGATTGTGTGATAGGGAATGGTAGCTGGTATCAGCTGGGTTTTCTGTCCGAATTTTAATTCAATTACAAAAAAAGCAGGCGTGTTATAAAATTTATAAAACCGACGATGGTTTTCTCATGGGTGCCGTTGTCAGAACTATACCAAATGGGAATAAACGGAAAGCATCAGCTTTCAAATAAGAAAAGAATTATCCAAATCCGTTCACCCAGTCAAAAGTTATGAAACAAACATAAAAAAATGTAGTCGAATTGAGAGCCTCCTACTTTTTCGAAGTCGGTTGGAAATTGTATGACCATGGACAATATCAGGGGAGTTGCCAATGAAGAATGCTTTCTTAGCGCATTATTTGAAGAACCCAAAGTTCACTGTTTCGGTGTAAATAGAGTACATTTCGTTCGATTTTATTACAGTACCTAGCTATGTATTTCTGTTCACTCATGAATTCAAATCATCCCCTGTTATTGCTACGATCCCTCGAACATGTGGATGAGGGTGAACTCAATAAAATATTTTCATACGTGTAAAGAGGTTACACTTGATTTCCTATTATGTCGCGAATGTGGACGTGATGTTTTTGCTTTATTTAAAAGAACTCTTTTTAATTGAGTAATAAATCTGAAGCTGTATACGACTTGGTTAAGAATATTATATTAACCCAGCTGGTGGTCACGATTTCATAAGAAGCAAGTTTTAGCGCGGCCAGTACTCGGATGTTTTTTTACCGAAGGATAACAATCGTTAAACCTGGTCACAAGTCGCCCACATGACTTCTGACCGTCTGACACGTGTTGGTGTCAGACGGTCACTAAATCATATAGCTGTGTCGGAGAGTACTTCAGGCCTTTTACTTTCAGGCCTTAGGCTCAGCAGTCGACTTTAACAAAGTGTTGCATGCCTTAAATTTTATTTTATTAGCTTTAAGTCGAGTGCCAGGTAGTATTTCCCATTTATTTTGTATAGCTGTTCCACACGGTTTCACCCGCGTTAAGAATTGTGACGTAACCTTCCTCATTTATGTAGCTATCAGACACAAAAAGAATTTTTCAATTCGAACCAGTAGTTCCTGAGATTAGCGCGTTTAAACAAACAAACAAACTCTTCAGCTTTATAATATTAGTATAGATTTGTATAAATTTCATTACCATTTCATCTTAAGGTTAAACATGTATGTTGTGAAATCTATACCTTTAACACAAATGTGGTTCCATTCTAACTACTTTATTAAAGAGAATACCGTGGGAAAAGCTGCACACTGTCTCAATGTGTGAAATGCGAAAGACATTACTGGCGAGTTCATTATTTCCGCTAACAAAGCTGTTCTGGAAGTGTATTCTTGTGTTTGTTTGGACAATCGCATTAGTTCAATTGTGTCGTGTAGGCGACTATTTGGTATGTCTGATAAAAGAAAATTTGTATAACCTTAATCCCACCAAAAATAATAATGTGAAAGAGAGAGACAAGCTCGCTACAAAAGTACACGTATTTTGATTGACATTGATACGTTACGTGGTTAGTACTTTTGGGGCCTTATTCGCTATGACACCCGAGATTCCATTTCAATAACGTGTGACCTCATAACGCGCTTAAAGCATAAACGTGGGTTCGAAACGCGCCACGCCACCAAAAGTGTAATAATATTACACAATACACAGTATATTATACAATACGTGTAAAGCGCCAATCTTGGAGTCATTCGTGGAATGTGCGTCATTCTGCGTGGAATTGAAAAATCATATTATGCGCGCCACGTTATGTGTTTTTAATGTCATAGTGAATAATTCCCCTAATTGACGCCATAATGTTATATTTAATTGTATCGTTGTGAATAAATTCAAACATCAAAGCTAATTAATAAACTAAGTATTTTATAAAAAAAAACCTTTTAACATTATTTGAAACAAAACAATTTGTGAATGCGATTTTGCATTTTTTAAGTTTTTTTTATGCTAAGACTCGATCACTTTGGTTAAATTTTTTATGCGACAAACGCTATTGTCGCTACTTTATATATATGAGAATGTATTTAGGGAGACACCGATAAGTTCGTAAGTACATTCGCCTAGTTTCAGATCAGATAGCCGTGTGTGAGTTGTCTCGAGTGATATTTAGATATTTACATTCACTAACACTCTTGTCGTGATCACGACATCGACACCACTCCTATTAACTGTCGAGACTGTCACGTATGCTACATTATTCTGGTTTCCGCCTGTCAAATCAAATCTATCCGCACGGCTAAATGGGCTGTCCCGAATCGGACATCGATTTAAAGTGATAAACGCTGTACATGGTAATTTCGGATTTAAATTTGTAAACAACTAAGGCTTGATTTCAATATCTTTAGGACGTAGTCAACTATAAGTACGTACGGTTTGAACAACCTTTCAAAGGTTACCTTAATTCCAGGTGAAATTTCAAGGGAATATGAATTGACTAAAAGATTAGTTATTAATACGGGTCCTAAAATGCGTGCGGGTTTTGAACCCGGACCCACAAAAACGGTCCTCCGTA